>PVJH01004239.1:0-128515 GCA_004026705.1 Nesogale talazaci
TGGGGGAAAGGGAGCAGGGACAGAGGGGAAAGGATGGAAAGCTGATATCAAAGGCTCAAGTGGAAAAGCAGATATTTGGAGAATCACGATGGCAGCAGGCATGTGAAGGTGCTTGGCACAGTAAATGTATTTATGTATTGTGGAAAACGATGTATGAGCCCCCAATAAAGTGACTTTCATAAAAAAATTTAAAAAGTCATGGCTATGAAAAATAAATATAGGTAAATACACTGCACATCATTAAAATCATTTAAAGTTTTGGAGAGGCTCTTTATTTTAAAGACATACCTTCAAAACATTGCAGGAAAATTGTGAATAATAGAGGGATGCACAATATAGTCCATTTAATAAAAAGTATTTGCCTCTTCCTGTACAAATATTCAAATGAGAATAGATGGAGAAAAAATTCAGTTGACAAAGAACATACATGTATTAACTCATTTATATTTTATACCCCCATCACAATGGGGACAGCCTGTATTAATAGTAGGTATGCATGTTTTGGAAAAATTTGAATGTATGTCCTTTCCTCTGCTACAGACCATAGAGAATACAAACAAGATCTTGCTGTTGACTTCCAAGTGTTGATGAATAAAAATATTCAGTATGCTATGTTGGAATTTAGTGCAGATTTATTTTATGGAATTAGTTTTGAGCTTGAGATTAGATAAATTAGACTGAAAAGAACCTTATTTTAAGTGGAGTGGGAGAGTAGTTATGTAAAAATAAGAATTTGTGTACTTTTTTTTAAATTGTGAAATGATTTAAATGAAGCCTTAGAACCCCATTTTACTGATACCATGAAACACACTGGGACCAGATTATTTTTCTTAATATTTTTTAAACCACCAGAAACTTTGAAATAGTGTTATTTAACTTCAAAAGGAAAAGAATGATATGAGGGATTGAATTATGTCCCCACAAAATGTGTTCAAAATCTTATTCACTTGGCCTGTGTTTTAAATCTCAGGTGCAAATGGGGTGTCTCTTTATATTAATGAGGTTAGATTTGTGTAGGGTGCATCTTCAATCAATCCCTTCTGAGATATAAAAGAGATTGAAGAAGTAAACTAGGAGGCAAAGATGTGGGAACCGAGAAGCCACCCCAAATGAAGATCACATAGGAACACAAGCTGAAAGATACAAGGCACTTTCTCCAGGGCCACCAGAGGCAGAAAACCTTCCCCTGAAGGCTACACTGGGAATTCAGATTTCTTGCTGAGCGGGTTACATCTGCATCTGCTAACCCCACTCAGCCGTTTGAAACCACCTGACTTCCAATGGGAGCAAGATGAAGCTTTCAATCCCATCAAGATTTACAATATCAGAAACCCACACGGACAGTTGTGTTTGATCCTTTGGGTCCCCATGAGACAGAATCAACTCAATGACAGTGAATTTGAGTTTGGGTTTGAGTGTTGAGTCTCCTGACCTGGGAGAAAATACATTTCTCTTTACTGAAGCCATTTCTTTCTGGTAGAGTATCCCCAGGGACGTAAGACAAAAAAGATAAAGTAAAACATGTCCATCACTTTCTATTTAAATGTCAACTGACCTCTGGATAAAGTTGGCAGGGGAATAAAGGAAAGCTGATGTCAAAGAGTTTAAGCAGAAAGGACATGTTTGAAAATGTAGGTGGCAGCGGTTGTGGAATTTTGTTTGCTCTAATTGAAGTATGGACTGTGATAATATCTAGGAGCTCTCCTCAAATGAAAGAGAAAAACAACATAGACTTTCAGAGTTCTGATAGTTTATGATTCAACTGTGAAGATTTTGCTTTTCTTTACATTGAGTTGTATTCCAGCCTACAGACTGTAGTCCTTGACCTTTGGGAGACAGTGTTTCAAGTCCTTCTCACTCTTAGCAAAAAGCATTGTGTTATCTGCGAATCAAAGATTATTAACCAGCTTTCCTCTGGACACCCCACACACACACATGCACACAATCCAGCTTCTAAGATTATCTTCTCAGCATTCAGAATGAATAAGGACGGTGAACAGATCCAAACCTCAAGCACACTTTGTTATGAATTTAACTTATACGGTATTGCCTTGTTCTGTTCAGAAAATTGCCTGTTATTCCATGTACAGGTTTCACATTAGGACAATGAAGTTTTTTTTTTTTTGGGGGGGGCATCACTGCTCTCTGGTGGTGGGAGTAGGAGGCCCAGCCCCACTGCTGGAATTGAACCTCCATCCCAGTGGGCCGCAGTCCCACGCACAATCACTACGCCACCGGGGCTCAGCCCAGCACAATGAAGTTTTATGGAATCCCCCCTACTCTCAATGTTATCCTTAGTTTGTTACAATTCACAAAGTCAAATATCATGGCACAGACAGTAAAACGCACATGAACTTCATTCTAGTATCCTCTGCTTTCAGCCAAAATCCATCTGACACAAGCAACAATGTTCTTGTCCTGTCTTTTCTGAATCTAGCTTGGATTTCTGCTGTCTTGTTGATGTATTGCTGTAATCATTTTTCAGTTATGTTGAAAATAAATTTTCTTCCATGTGATATTAATAGTATTAGGAGGCAATTTCCACATTCTATTTGGTCCCCTCTCTTTGGAATAGGTGTAAATGTGGATCTCTTCCAAGTGGTTGGTTAAGTGGCTATCTACCAAATTTCTAGGCATAGACAAGTGAGTTCTTCCATTACTTCATCAGTCATACTCAAACATTTCAATTGGAATTCCACCTATGCCTGGAGCTTTGTTTTTTTCCCTAATGCCTTCAGTGCAACTTGGACTTCCCTGTTCAATATCTGTGACCATATGCTATGTCTAGGAATGACTGAATATCTGCCCATTCTTTGGGGTACAGAGATTCTGTGACTTCTTCAATTTGGGATGCTTTCAGCATTGTTCCATATTTTTCCCATGAAGGTTTCAATATTGGAACTCAGAGTCTCTATGTTTTCTTCAGTTCTTCCATTTTGAGAAATGCTTTGTATCCTCCTTTTTTAGGACTTTCTATCCCTATATCCTTGCACATTTCATGATAATGCTTTACTATTTCTCCTCAAAAGACATTAAACTTTCCCTTTTAGCAATTTCTTTCATTCCTTTCTGATATTTGTCTTAGCTACTAAAGTATCAAGAGAAACTTTCAGAGTCTGTCCTTAGCTCCAGTTTATTCTCTTCATTCTTTTTTGGATTTTGATGGCCTTTGCATTTTTTATATATGACATTCTTGTTTTCATCCCACAGCTCATCAGACCCATCATTAGTGTTCAATGTGTTGAATCGGATCTTGGGATTCAGGTGGAAAATACTCGAAGTCATATTTTGGCTCTTAGGACTTTAGCTTTCTTCAACTTCAAGCTAAATTTAAAGTTGAAAAATTAATGGTATTTTCTACAGTCAGGCCCTGGTCTCATTTTGGATTCAAATATTGAGCTTCTACATTGTTTCTTCCCACGGATGCAACTGATTTGCTTCTAGCTATTCAACCGGGCAAGGCCCATGCATTTAGTTGCAGTTTATGTTCTCTAGCAGAGTATATGTATGGAAGAAATTATGGGTCTTGAAAGATTCTATTGGAATCTCTAGGTGTTTTTTTTTATAACAACCAAGACAATATTTTCCAAGTACTGTTCAGATCTCTTCATTTCCAATATTTCAATCAGAATATGTACTTGGGCACAGATGAAGCTTGAAACACAGGAGTTCTGGATAATTAAAACCTCAAGACCAATAATGAGAGTAGTGATACCAAGTGAGGAAGGGGAAAGTGGGAAGAGAAAGGGGACCTGATCACAATAATCTACACATAGCCCTTTTCCTTGGGAGTAGACAACAGAAAAGAGGGTGAAGGGAGACATTGGTTAGTGTAAGACATGAAAAAAATAATAATGTATAAATTATCAAGGGTTCATGAAGGATGGGTGGTGGGGTGGAGGAAGGGGGAAAATAAGCTGATACCATGGGCTAAAGTAGAAAGAGAATGTTTGGAAAATGATGATGGCAACAAATATACAAATGTGCTTGATACAATGGATGTATGTATGGAGTGTTAAAAGAGCTAAATGAGGGCTGAGCCCCGGTGGCATAGTGGTTGTGCACGGGACTGCGGCCCACTGGGATGGAGGTTCGATTCCAGCTCCACTGAGCAAAGGCTGGGCCCCCTACTCCCACCACTGGAGGGCAGTGATGCCCCCCCCAAAAAAAGAGCTATATGAGCTGTGCTTGCTTTGACAGCACATATACTAAAAAGCTATCTGAGCCCCCAATAAATTAGCCTATTTTTTTGGGGGGGGGCGGCATCACTGCCCTCAGATGGTGGGAGTAGGAGACCCAGTCTTTGCTCCGTGGAACTGGAATCGAACCTCCATCCCAGTGGGCCGCAGTCCCACGTACAACCACTATGCCACCGGGGCTCAGGCAGCGTTGCCCCCTCCAAAAAAAGAAAAAAATAACACTTAAAAATGCATAATTAGTAATGTATCTTCATTTCACATTTGATCAATAATTGTATGTTGAATTCAGAGTTAGGGCAGTTTACAGGCCATCCTCTGCCATCCCCCACAGGCAGGCTACTCGTGTGTCCTCCAACTGCCCTTGGAGCTCACCCACCAGGTAAGAGGAGCATTGTCAGGAACCAGCTCATCTTTCTTTGGGAAATTCAATGGGCACATTATTTTAAAAGAGTCCATATTAATCTCTTTCTATTCTACTTTACTCATTCCACTTCTGTCTTTGGGGAGGTCCAAAGACCCACCCATCACCACCAAGTTGATGTCAATTTTTTAAAGATAATTTCTATGGCTAAATCTTTCAGGAAGCAGATGGACTCATTTTTCTCTTGGGAGGAAACTGGTACAATTGAACCATCAAGCTTGTGGTCACCAACCCGACTAATAGCTCACAGTGTGACATGAACTCTTTTCTTCTAGGCATCTTTCAGGGATGACACCTAATATTTGAGCTTATTTTAATCTACTGGACAGACTATCAAACACCTTCAAATAGCTCTATACCACATCTGAGTTATTCATTTTCTAAGAAAAAATAATTCTAGTAGCATTCAAATAGAAATCTTCTGGGCTCCTAACTACAACTGGACAGTTTTTTTCTGCAAATTTGCTGTGTTTTCATAATCTCATCTGAAAAATCAATAGGAGAAAGAAAAGACAGGTGAGATCTTTTTGTATAACTTTCAATATCTTGTTTGCAGCTGTTATGAGTATAATTATTAGCTTGCTTTTAGGAAATGGGAATTTTTTTTAATCTTTTCAAAAGAGGAATAAAAGGGAGGATTTAGAGGTAGCTTCATGAAATCTTGATACACTATGGCCACTATACTTGATAGCTCTTTGAGACCAGTAACACTCAACAAAAGAGAAATAATTCCAATTGGATATGATTTGCTAATAATACACCTAGCTAGCCCTTGATTCTGAGGTTAAATGTGATATTAAAATCTCTAACAATTTCCTGTTCACTTAGAGGCTTACATAGATTTAACTCTTTAAAACAAAGAAATATATGTGTAAGTTCACAGTTGCCTGTGTTCTGTGGCAGGAAAGCAGCAAACATACTGCAAACAGCCCTGGATTTGTGGCTAGCTAATTGACAAGAATGCAGATGAACTTTATCCTTTGCAAAATTCATTGAGTGGTGTATCTCTTTGGAAAGTCACCCTATGGGAGTGTGAGGTTTTCTGATGCATAAAGATGTGCTCTAAAAATGCCTGGGAGGTAGCACTCTCATTGCGGTTGTCAGTGGAATGTTCCGTTAGTAACCCCTGTGGAAATCACAAAGCTCCCAAGCACACGGAGTCATGAAGGTCATCCTGCATCAATCTGCCTGCATTTATGAGGCGCTGCTGTTAACTGCAACCCAGCCAAGCTCAGTGTCCACCCAGGCTGCTGAAAGGAAAGACCTTAGTATACAGAATTCCAGCTGATACATTAGCATTCTTTCTTATTTGGCTTTAAATTCACATACTATCTATTTAGAAGACAGGTAGTCAAGTCTTTATCTATCTGGAATGGCATTTCCTGGTGTTGGTAGGCTTTGAATAGGGAGTCCACATTTTAAAGGAAAACACTGGCTACAACTTCCAGTACAGAAAGAAGCCATAGCACACCCCTTGGGCCCTTACAATGACAAAGCAAACTCATAAGGCAAATAATACCTGTTGGTATGTGTTTTATATCTTTCATGGTTTCAAAAGTTCTCTAAACAATTATTTATTTTACTTTCAAAGCTTAATTGTGGTGGTATTCATTTTCTTATTTTACAGATAAGGAAGCACATTTTCCATTGTCCACACTTGATTAAAGCATTTAGCACAGTGGTTCTCAACCTTCGTAATGCTGACACCCTTTGATACAGTTCCTCATGTTTTGATGATCCTCCCTCCCCAACTATAAAATTATTTTCATTGCTACTTCATAGCTGCTATTGAATCAGGCGACCCCTGTGAAAGAGTCATTCAACCCCCAAAGGGATCACAACCCAAAGGTTGAGAACTGCTGCTCTAGCAAGCCTGAACTTTAAGGTCTGGACTCCATTCCCAGAGCAATTTCAATTTGGCCAAGTTCGTTGTCAAGATTTCAGAGAGGTGGTTTTAATAAATCACGGGTTGCATTTAAAAAGCGCTTCTCTGATAGGGACTATCAGAAGGGTTACCTTGTCCTATATATTGTTCTGATATAGTGGCCTCCTTTCATGAATCACTTATGACATACGTATAATCAATTTTTGAAGTTGAAATACTGCTAACTCTGAGTCATGTCAACCTCATGTGTGTTAGCACACGATGGTGCTGCATGGGATTTTAAAAGCCTTATTCTTCAGAAATATATCACCACATGTTTCCTTCTTGGTAATTCTGGGAGGATTATACCCCCAATGCTTCAGTTTTCGGCTGAGCATATTAATTATTCACTCAAGATATTGGCTTATGTAAATGTGCATGTATGAGTCCATGTTTGTATTTGTATATGTATATGTGTTCAGTATACAATTTTCCCCACCTATGAATAGTTTGTGGTGATCTTTTTATATACTAATATGTATTACAGCTCTATTGTATTATATGAAATATAGTTATTGAAAATGGTGTTTTTATCCAAATGAATGTCTAATTCCATATCATGTTATAAGTCAGCATCATGCTAATAGTTCAGATGTTCTAACCCGTACTCTAAACCAGCCTGCAAATAGTAATCTAGGATATGAATAAATACACAGGTTTAAAAGAATTATGAAAGATTACCCAGGAAATAAAACAAGGAGATAGAAATAAAGGAAAAGGAAAATAAAATTATAAAGCAAATTAAAAATGTCCTGTAAAATGGACTGAAACAAGCCAGGTCATTTTGAAAGACACAATGGTAAGGGTAGGGGGTGATGAGTGAAGGGGAGTAAGGGGAAATTGGCCACAATGATCAACATATGGACCCCCTCCCAGGGGAATGGACAGCAGAAAAGTGAATGAAATGAGATAGCAGTCAGTGTAAGACAGGAAGAAAATAATTTATAAATTATCAAGGGGGCATGTGGCAGGGAGCGTGGAATGGTAGCAGGATGAGGACCTGCTGCCAGGGGCTCAAGTAGAGAGAAAATATTTTGAAAAAGATGATGACAATATATGTACAGATGTGCTTGACAAAATTGATCTATATATGGACTGTGATAAAAGCTGTAAGAACCCCCAATAAAATAAAAAAGAAAAAGAAAACTATTGCTTGAATAAAAGCACAAATAGGAAATCAAAGGACTGTATACTAAATAATTTTTAAGAAATGTGATTTTGATCTATAGAGACTTTCATCAAGTCTTGTGTGGCTTGGGGCAAGTTATTTAAGTCCTCAAAGTTTCATTTCTGCCAATAATGCAAACATAGTTTTATAATGAGAATTGAATGAAATACTAATGATAAATAGTTTTGCAAAGTTTGAAGCATATTAAGAAAAAATAAAAGAACTGCCAATCAAAGATTAATATATCTAAAGGGAGAATAAACTAAATTAAATGAAGAATGCATTGTTGAAGATATCTGTTTTAGGTTAGATATATCAATATGTGTATATATGTACTCTATAATATTATACAGAATATATAAATAGAGGTCAAATAATCTACACTAAAAGAATGAGGTAATCAACATAGCTCAGAAAATAAAGTCTAACTTTATTGTAAGACAATTATCCACAGTAAGGACCCCCCCAAAAAAGAATATTATCCAAAACAAATTGACTCAGAAAAGAAGTAAAAAGTAAATGAACAATCAAAAGTAAAACTTTCAAATGGATGCAAATAAAAAATAAGTGTGAATTATGCACATTAGATAAATGAGTATCCAAGTAAGTTTCATTAAAATTGGTCATGTTTTATTAATGATTGTTTAATGCAAAACAATGCTGTATTGCTCAAGAATGCTAAATAAGACAGAGATGAATAAAATAACATTTTAACCTTGATATGGAAAGCAAATAAGAGTCCAAAGGGAAATTTAGGTACTATAAATAGCAATGAAAATATAAGACTCAACTACAAATACTTTTAATATATTCTCTTAGAAAATTATGTGTTAAAACAAAATCAAAACAATAATTAAAAGCATACTTAGAAAAGGCTCATTTAAAAAGTGCACATAGAACAAAATGGTCCTTAAAATACAAGAGGCAAATCCTAAACCAAAGAACAAAATTTTTGGAAATAAAAGTGAAATCCTTGAACCCGATTAATTTATTCAAAGAATACCAAAAAAGCGAGCCCAATTAATTTATTCCAAAAAATACCAAAAAAGCAAAAACAACATAAAACTGAGGATTCATCATAATTAAAGGAAAGAAACAAAATTGTGAGCCTACATCCTGTATCTTTATGTCAGTAAGTAAATAATTTGGATGAAATATGTTGTTTGTTTTTATAAATCATTTATTGGGGACTCACACAACTCCCATCACGATCAATATATACAACAGTGATATGCATACCACATTTACACACCAGTTATCATCACCCTGAAACATCCTTCCTCCGCTTAGGCCCCTGGTACCAGCTTCCCATATTTCCCCTCCCTCCCTCCCCACTCCCCCATGAACCCTTAAAAAGTTACAAATTGTAATTACTTTTTCATAACATTCTCTCTCCGATGTGTCCCTTCATCCACTTCCCTGCTGTCAGTACTCCAGACAGTTCATAGGTAGATCCCTGCAATTGGTTCCCCCCTTCCATTCCACCCTCCCTCCACCCTCCAGGTATCACTACTCCCACTACTGGTCCTAAAGGGATCATCTCTCCTGAATTCCCCATGTTTATGGGATCAGTGTACATCCCCTGGTCTAGCTGGATTTGTGAGGTAGAATTAGGATCATGATAGTGGGTGGGAGGAAGCATTTGAGAACTAAAGGAAAGTTATATACCTCATTGTTGCCATACTCTACCTTGGCTGGCTCCCGCTCCTCCCTGCAGCCCTCTGCAAAGGGATGTCGCTTCACCTATTGATGGGCTTTGGATCCCCAATTAGTACCCCTCCTCATCTATAATGATGCAATTTTTAGTTCTTTGATGCCTGTTGTTGTCAGCAATCATATCAGGAATGTGAGCACACGATGTTA
This sequence comes from Nesogale talazaci, assembly GCA_004026705.1. Classification (NCBI taxonomy): domain Eukaryota; kingdom Metazoa; phylum Chordata; class Mammalia; order Afrosoricida; family Tenrecidae; genus Nesogale; species Nesogale talazaci. Next base: position 9,576 of record PVJH01004239.1, read on the forward strand.
TGATTTTTAGTTCTTGAAGCCTGTTAACTGATCCCTTTGACAACTTGTGCTCCCACAAGCTGGTGTGCTTCTTCCATGCAGGCTTTGTTGCTTCTGAGCTAGATGGCCACTTCTTTACCTTCAAGCCTTTAAGACCCCAGACGCTACATCTTTTGATAGCTGAGCACCATCCACTTTCTTCACCACAGCTACTTATGTGCACATTTGTCTTCAGTGATCATGTTGGGAAGGTGCATATCACAGAATGCCAATTTAACAGAACAAAATATTCTTGCACTGAGGAAGTACTTGATTGGAGGTCCAATGCCCATCTGCTCTCCTAATACTCACCCTATAAGTATATGCACATTGCTCTATTTCCCCATCATCCTATATAAGTATATTCACCTATGAACATGCCTGTATTTAGACCTCTATAAATGACCTTTACTGCCCAGTTCTTTCCTCTCTCTCCTATAACTTTCTTCTTGCCCCACTATCATGTTCAACCTCCATTGGGGTTTCAGTATTTTCTCTCAGTTACATTACTTTTGATCAATCCCTGTTGGGCCTCTCACACCCACCTTGTCACTGATTTTGAATCTGTTGTTCCTTATCCCTAGGCCGGTCAACACCACCACCTTTCCCTCTACTCTCTATTTCCTATGCCCCTCTCCCCCCAGAACCATCAGTTCTGTCATTTTCACCTCCAGACTCTTCATACAGCCTGTCTTATCTAGACAGACCTGCAGAGACAATATGTGCAAAAAAACCACAGGCATCTTAAGATGAAGCAGCCAAAGAAAATAAAACGATGAAAACAACAAAGAAACCCCCATGTCCAAAATATATATATGCAAAAATATAAAAATAACAAAAAGAACTGTAAATAGTTCAGGGTCTGTTCTTTGACCCCCAGGAGTGCCCCTTGGTTGAGTTGGGTGGGGTGCCACACTCTGGCCACACTCTTGACACTCCATCGGGATCTCCATGCCCTGTTGCATGCCCTTAGTTTTTTGCCATGATGTGGTTGGGTCAGACGGTATAATTTCCGTTCCATTTTCCCACTGTTGTCCCTGAAATGCTTTGAGTCAGTGAGGGAAGCTGTATTTCATAGTGGGGCCAGCCATATGATCCTCTCTTTGCACTGGCTGCTCTGAGTGGGAATATCATCCTAAAAGCTTGGTGGGCCAAGATGCACTCCATTCTCTTTTCCCCCTCCACCCCGCTGAAATGTGTTTTTTATGAAAAACAGGTCACCACATTTTATATGGGGTAGAAATTCTATTTAGTTCAATAAATTTCAAGCTAATAAACAAAGGGAAAATTCTAGATATCCAACTTGATGAAGTGTGCTTATATTTTTAAATGATTAGATGTCATTCGATACCACTAAATAATGAAAAAACAATGCAGTTACAAAACCATATATAGCTATATCTACACATATAAGTTTATATGTATAGAACATATAAATATGTATAGATATAGATATACAATTCCTTTTTTGTTTCTATACCACCCAGTGTTGTCAAGTCTATTGTGACACATTGTATCACGTCCATTTGACAGGACAGAGTAAAACTGAGGCAAAGGGTTCCCAGGCTGAAAAATGTCCTGCTAGCAGACTGTCACATCTTAGTCTATGTGAGTCATAAGTAGATTGAAATTACTGACTTTTCAGCAAACAGTGCCATGCTTAATCACTGTGTGTGTTTCACATGGAAGTTTTGTGTCCCCATATATGCAGCTTCAATGATAATGGATTTTTTTCACAAATGGATGATGCCCACGTCAAGGAGGGGGTGGGTGACATCAAATTGACTCCACCTCATGCTGACCGGATGGGCAGAACACCAAGCACTTGCCCCTATCCGAGCCATTCTCACACCTGTTCTCTGGGAGCCCATGGGTGCAGCTGCTGTGTCAATCTGCTTTGTGTGGTTCTCTTCGTACCTAATCCTCTGCTTTACCAACATGTTCTTTCCCAGGGACGAGTCCCTTATTCTACCCAAAGTATATGGGACTGAATCACTACTGAGCAACATTCTGACTGCTCTTCTTCCAAAATAGGTTGCTCTGGGAGTTCACGTATATTAAATATGCTTCGCAACCCCACAATTCAAGTACATCAATTCTTTTTCGGTCTTCTTTTCCCTTGTCCAACATATGCTGTCACCAGGGGCTCAAACGGAAGCACACAGGATCGGGTGTTCTTTCACCCTGTGGATCTTAGGGTCCCCCAGTGGAAACCTATTCCCTGAGACCTGACATCTGCAGCAACAGCTTTTGCAAGTATCTGAGGCAACTAGGAATACCTGGGAATGAGCCCGGCATACCATAATCCTTCAAGTGACATGTTTACTTTTTTGTTGTGGTTTTATAATACTGTAAATAATCTTTTGTAGTAGATTTTTCCCAGGGCAGTACATCCTTTGATTATTTTTACTTTGCTTCCATTAGCATGAACTGGATCCAAGTAAAATTAAATCCTTGACTTCAATCGTTTCTTCACTTATCATAAAGTTATCTGTTGGTTTGGCTGTGAGAAATTTGATTTCCTTTTCCTTAATTTATAATACATACTGAGGGCTTTCTTCTTCACCAGTAAGTGCTTCAGATCCTCCTCCCTTTCGGAAACCCCAAATATACAGGTGCAGACTAGCAGAAGGAAGGTCATATGACAACTGTGGAGATATGAACATTTGGGCCACTTTATCTTATAACTTGTGCATCGTGCCATCCAAGCTCCTGTTCCTGCTTTACCTCACAAAATCACATTTTTTGGTTTGATTGGATTGAGAGCTGTTGTCCACATACAACTTTATGACTACGTGAGCAGGCAACTCAGGCCATGTGGTAATTGGGTGCAAATAATTAGACATACCATTTCTGCTAAGGCTCCGTAACAAACTAAAACCTCTTTCCCTGAAAGAAGGTATTTATCTGCAGAGGATGCCAAGGATTTTCATCAAAATCCTAATGGTTCGCACACTGATTCATCCATAGGAAACTGCTAAAGATCCCAAGTCACATCCCTATCGGCCACTGATCCTACAAGTCTCATTGGATTAGCTGGATCATATACGTATTGCCCAAGTGGCAGACAGCTTGTACATCAGCCCACATGTTTTGCAAAACCTTCTGTCATTCTGAGCCCTCACTCAAAGCCATCAGCTTTTCACATCATTTGATAAAGAAGCTAAGAATCCACTAAATAATGGTTCCACTTCCTCCAAAATCCAAAGGAGTTCACCAGACATTGTTTCTCCCTTGTACATAGATAATGATAGATAGATAGATAGATAGATAGATAGATAGATAGATAGATAGATAGATAGATAGATGATAGATAGATAGATGATAGAAATCTAAGCACCTAGACACTATATACACATAATTTTCTCAAGAAAATAGCTAACAGTTGTAGAGGCTGGAAAGATTTAAATCTGACATCATGTTGGCAGTTTCTTTTGACTTTTGTAGTTGCTGAGGCTGAGATGGCAAACTTCTGGCTAGAGATGAACGTCAATGCTAGCAGGTAAGATGGTAGGCTACTGAAGACCGCCAGCATGGACACACATTTAGTATGCCATATCAGATGATAAGCCAGAGACAGGATCCAGTCCCAGCGAAAAGTAAGTAAGCTTTCCAGAGCGTTCATATTTATTGTCAGGAGACAGATGATTGAGGAGTCTTATGGGCAAAGTGGTTGTGCGTTATTCAACTAACTGCAAGTTCAGCATTTCAAAACCATCAAGTGCACCTTGTGAGAAAGAACAGGCTTTCTATTCCTTAAAGATTTACAGATTTGGAAACCCACAGGGACCTTCACTCTGCCCTACAGGGTTGCAATGAGTAGCAGTGAGTCTGGGGGTAGTTCTGTTTATTTGTTTGTTTGTTTGGAGATGATCACATTCCATTAGAAATCATCAATAAGAATGAAAATATTTTAACAGCCAAGTTGACATACAAATTTAATTATCACACATGGTATTTGATTAAGTAAAAAACTTTCTATTCATAACTCAAAATAAGAAGAATATTGTTTGCAAAATAATAAAATTGCTTAACAAATATCTCTAACCAAAAAATCTGATGATAGATTCATTGGCAGACTATAGATTTAAACTATGGTAAATAATTTTACAGCCCAGTATTGTCATTGTAAAATTATCTTGGATGTCATTAAGTTACTCTAAAATATAATTAGACTTTCTAATCTTTTTCTACTACTTAATTCATTTTATTAAAGACTGAATAAATCTAAAATGAAGTTGCTTATAGTCATGCATTTCACTCATTAAGGGAATCCTTTTGACTGTGCTTGAAATTTCAGCTGCTTATTCAGCCACTAAAATCTATTCATTATGCCAAAAATAACACCTTCAAAATTCTAAAACTTAGTGATTTCAAATTCCCTAAAATCAAATGTAACAAACTGCTGAACCTTGCCAAAATACGCACAAATAAATGGAATTTTTTTTCTTGGCATGGAATCGTGTAGTGAAAATGTTTTAATATGTGTTATATATGTGTGTATATATGTATATATGTGTGTGTGCTTAGAAATATGTTCAAACTATGAATTCAACATGTTTACTTTTGGTTATTTGTGAGACAAATGTTGCCTTTCATTTGTGAGACAAATGTTACATACTATTTCACCATGTAATTAATTTTTAAACACATTTACTGATACATAATATAGTCCTCAATCATCCTTGAAATTAATATCATAACACAGAATATCACTAAAATAGCTATCTTTCCGTTCAGCTTATTTAAGTTTTTTTATAAATGAGGGAATATTTTAGATCATAGGTGCATAACAAAATGATTCACACATAAATGTTCTGAAACTTCATAGACGCTTTTCAGGATAGTTACATTCTTCTGAGAACGTTGGATCAGTGAATCGTGAATCAGTACTTCTAAAGAAATAGAGGGTTGGGTTTCTGCAAGCCTCTGGTCACAGTATTTTCACCAACTGATCAGCACATAGCATTGCTTCATACTATTCTATTAAAGGATGCCATACTGAATATGTATTAATATTTTAAATATTATTGAATCAATACTATTACCACGGCCAACAACACAATACGAGGATGAGTAAAACTCATTCAGTACAGTCATTTTCTTCATAAGGCTTAACCTTCTTGCTTCTAAACTAACTGCCAACTCTTAGCAATCCTGTTCGTTTCCAAGCCTGTAGAAAGATGGATCTTCCTCCTGTGCAGGGAGGACTGTGATTTCGAACTGCTGACCTTGCAGTTAACAGCCTGAGGTGTAACCACTACCCCACCAGGGCTCCTCTCAGATCTCTAGGGAGTACTTTAGCAGTATATTTGAAGACCAATTTAAGTAATGGCATTATTAAGAGGAAAACAAAAAATATTTTTAAATTACACTATTTTATAAATTAATATCTGTCAGCATAAGAGCTGAAACATGAGATAGAGTCTTCTTCTTCAAACTTAACAGCAAGCTACATTTCCAAAAAAAAAAAAAAAACCTCGCTAATTTTGACCTGATGCTAATCAAAGACAGAGTAGAACTGTCCTTGTGAGTCTCTGAGACTGTAACTCTTTAAGGGAGTAGAAAGCCCCTGTGGATTCCCCACAGAATGCCCAGTGTTGACAAACTGCTAACCTGACTTATTATGGCCCACAGGTAACCACAAGGCCACCAGGACCCTAACCTACACATTAGGCTACTCAAAAGATTCACCACTTGGTTTTTGTCTGTGAATGCCCTTGGAAGCTCTGTAGCTTTTGAATTGGGGATGATAAATATACTTAAAGAGAAGGCAACTTTCAAAGACGGAGTGCCTGAATAACAAGGATTATAGAGCTGCACCATTCCTTTTTTTTTAGTTTTAGTTTTTAAAAATAGTAATGTTTGTGGAATAGATAATGCAGGTACCACTGGCCCTGGTGTATATATTAGGACATTTAAGACTCCAAACTAGATGACTTCCCCTAGGTCACCCAACAAATAAGAAAACAATGAAAAACAACAGACCAGAAATTGATGGGTCCCATGTCTTTCAATGTTAGCCTCTTTGCATCACTACTCCAGAAGAAAGAACTTCAATTGAAGTTATTGTTACTGAAAAGCCCTCAAGCACTTTCTAAAATTTGCTCGAGTAAACAAATAATATATCAACCATGACACTTTAAAATAAAGGGGGAAAAGTCTTATTACCGTAAAACAAATTCTTGCTTCTATGGTAATTTCTGCTTAATGCTTACCTGCAGACAAGAAGTATACATTAACACAGCATCATTATCTACTATAGGGCTTGTTTTCATAATAATAAAAAAACAGTTCAACTCAACTGTTTAAGCAATGAGCTGAAAATTTCAGGCTCTGTGAATTCTAATCTCTAGTACCTGGATGACACTTGATACTAAAGCACGAGAATTTAACTGGCTAATACCATCTGTAGTTAAATTTCATCCATTTAGCTCAGGAAAAGACTATGTTTTGGGTAATAGTTTTATCTGAATGCTCTCTTCCCTCTCTATTCTCTAGACAACAACTAACCTACTGATGACCTAAGAAACCCCTGTTGAGAGGCAGTTACAGTTAAAATTCCCTAACAGAAATAATGATATAAATAAGGGTTATGTGTGACAAAGCTGTTTCTATCGCCAGCAGATGGTTCACAGTAACAGTGCACTGGTAATCTGATTTATTTCTATAATAAATAATTTTGGAAAACAAATGCTTTCTCTGCATGCAGTGCATTCTAAAATCATTCCTGTAAGCAAAGTTGGAATAATATGTTCTTTGCATTCTTATTCTGCTAAAATATTGCAGCTGCTACAAAGAAATCAACTACCCATTCCATTCTTTTCTCATAATCAAGCTTATCTTCAAGTCTGCAATTAAAGATATCTCCCCTAAAAGATCTGCGAATTCAGGTGAGAAAATAAAATGGATAAAATGATTCAGCACTCATTGCCCTTAAGTTGATGCCAAATTCTAGGTCTGTAAGACCCTTTCAGGATGGAGTAGAACTGTGGGTTTTCTAGACTGGAAATTGAATGCTCTTTAAGGAGTGAAAATCAAAGTGCTTTCCAAGCCCTCATATTTTGGGAGAGAACTATTAGGGAGGAAGACAGAAGCTTAAGCTCAATAAAAGGTAAAAGTAGTCCAAGCAAATGGATAAGCACTGAGATAAAAGAACAATAAAAATGTTCATCCTTCCCTTCTTCTGTATTGTTCAAATGTCTAAGATTAAAATTAGGAAATCAGGCTGAGCCCTGGTGGCGTAGTGGTTGTGCGTGGGACTGCGGCCCACTGGGTTGGAGATTCAAATCCAGCAGCAAGGCTGGGCCTCCTACGCCCACCACCAGAGGGCAGTGATGGGCCCCCCCCCAACAAAAATAGGAAATCAATCACAATTCACAGCAAGGAGGACAGGCATCCTTTTGTGATAAAGAGCTGCCTTCAAAGTTTCCTTAAATATATTCAAAGGATTTCACAAATTTTTACTTTCCAAAAATGCAAAAATAAACATTTTCCCTTCTTCAGATTCTGTTATACATCATACATTTAAAACTGTATATTAAATCCAACATTCTTTCTACAAAATAAGTATGATTTATGCATGATCAAACAAGAAGCATCATTAAATGGATTCCTTCCTTCTTAAAGGCTTTACTCTAGTCTATTATATATTCTCTTCTATTTCATTCTGTTCTGTTCTATTCTATACCATTGTATTCTACCATTTATCTTGTTATTTCTCCTCCTCCTTTTTCACTACCTTATTCCTTATCTTTTTTCTTTCTGTCCTTTAAATTTTGATTCATTAGTATTTATTTTGCACTGCAACTCATTTTTTTCTTTATTAAGGGAAATTTAAACACAACTCAAGAACAATGATTAGATTTTTTGTCTCTGACTTTTTGCTTAAGACAAAATAAAGATAAAAACAATTTCTTTTGACTTATTATTGCTGAATATGAAGGAAAAGGCATAAGAAATTTCCTATTACCTCCAGCTAAAAATAAGTCATGGTATTTTTCTGAGCAGATAAGAGGGGGGGAAAGCCAAATAATAAGATAGTTATGCTCATTGCTATACAGTTTTTTTAAAAGTTTATAAAATGGTTTTACATACTCAGTTTTTTGTAGGCATTACATGGTATGTGATTATTTTAAAATCCATATTATTGGTATCAACTCTTACACGTGATGAGATCTCTGATTTCCCTACTCCTGTGAGTTATTCTAATCCTTATCAACATACATTATGCCTTCTAAAATATATTTCTCTGAATTAGTGTAAGTGATTAACATTGTCCTGATACTGACCACTTCACACCAAAGTCTATTTATTATTTTATAGAAAATCATCACATTTGTAGCCTCTTCTACAAATAAGAGTCTAACGTTGTCTTTAGACTTAATTATTCATACATGTAAAAGGATTTTCCGAGATTTCCGGAATTAGTGGAATGATATGACAATCACCACGTACCTGACTACTAGGAATGGCTTTACAAACCCAGCTAGAGGTGTCTCCATGGATAGGCCTGGCAATTGGCTTTTCAAAAGTCGCTACTGATACAGCAGTTTTACTACTCTGTAGCATCTGGGGTCATCGTGAGTTAGAATCATAAGACTATCAACTAATAACAGCAAAAATGAACAGTGGTTAGGAGGCTCTGAGAATCAAGGACGGGCCTCTATCAATGGTGCTGCTATTGTTACCATGTGCTGTCAAGTTCACTTCCAAAACATAGTGGCCCAAAGTAGGTTAAACTGTCTGTCGGTTTTCCCCAATTGCAATTTCTATGGGAGCATTTGACCAAGTCTTTTGCTTCTTAACAGCAACTCATGGGTGTGAACCACTCCTTTTGCAGTTTGCAGGCTCGCACTTAATTGTGCTACCCTGGAACAATTCCGTGATTAATCACTAGCTCTCTAAACATAGCCCCTACTTCATTTTAATGGGAAAGACAGGTAGACAAAGTTTAAATATACTAATGAATCTATCATTGTAAATTGCCTTTAATGCCACAAAAGGAAGAACAAGGCCCTCGGCAAAAACCATAATGAGGTTGACATTTCTCAGAGGGAATGGTAGTTAAGCTCAGATCTTTGAGATGAGTAGAAATTAGTTTGTGATAATTATTCCACAGAGGATTGCGGGTAGGGAGGGGTGTTACGGAGAATTTCTTAATGTAGGTAAAAGGCTATGCAAATGTCCCATTCGATGAGAGAGGTTTGTACTTTAGACAAATTTAAAGCCCACCCTGCCAGCTGAACAAGTGGAGGAATGCCCTAATCAGAATTAGAACAGAGAAGTAGAATTCAAGTTATACTGCCTTGTAACCCATGTTAACAAATTATTATTAAAAATTGAAATTTTTAAGGGAAGGCATTGATATATATTAAATGGTTTGTAAATTATTCTGGATTTGAAATAAAGGGCCTGGTCACATCATTTTTTAAATTTCTTGTTCTCTAGTAATGTAACATTTTCTCTTTATGAGTGTGTTATAAGTGAAATAAGAAATATATTGTCATCAATGGATAACATATCTCTGATGCCAGAGTAAATCGTCTGGGGGAGGGGGAACACTGTTTAAGCCAGGGTTCTCAAACATAATAGGCAGAGATTAAATCAGTAATTCTCAAATGGGAGACATTTCACTTGAAGACACTTATAGTCATCACTGCTTGAGAAGAGACTTTCTACTGGTAGAAGAAGTCAAAGCTGAACAGCTTATAGTACACAACAAACTTGCTTCTCACAACAAAGAATTTTCCAGTTCAATATGCCAACAGTGTTGAAAGTTAAATTGGGACTGCTGAACATCAGGATCTACATTAGTACCTTAAAAGCACTGTCTTCTGTAAATGTCCCGTAGTTATTATATGACAAGGATATATTGAAGGTTGAAGTCATGGAAATGAATCCTTCAATGGTAAGATAAATGTGAATTCAAAATTCAAACCAATCTTGTGCTTGAACTAACTATGTTATTTAGCCAAAATTATACACTGATAATTAAATTGACCAATGGTGGGTTCTGATATGAAATATAAGCAATATCACTGTACACATAAAAGAGGAAGCATGAGATAAGCTGCACCTCAGGCAGCAATGGAACTCTTAGATTGTCTGCATGGAGGAATAATGATTAGCTGATCTCACCTGATGAAAGTAGAACATTAAAGTGATGAGATTCAATTACTCAAAAATTGTGTAGGATACCTGTGTCTATATGGATACAGGTAACTATGTTCACTAAAATAGATCTTTGAACTTCTAACTTTTATCTGGTCTTTCATCTAAAATAACTTTCTTTTTTTTAGACTAGCACTTGCCTTCATAGTACTGTGTAGTTAATTATCCATTTTATTTCATCATTCTTGCCATTAAAATTTATTCCTTCCTTTCTTTGATTAGGTTTGCCAGCAGTCTACCAATTCTGTTAATCCTATCAAAGAACCAACTTTTAACTGCATTGATTTTTTCCATACTTTTCTTGTTTTCTCTCTTCTCTGTTTCAGCTCTGCTTTTATTATTTCTTTCCTTTTGCTATTAGTAGGATTGTTCCATTCACTCCGCTCTACTTGGTATACATTTTGTGCCAGCATATCAACAAAGTCTCTCTTCATTTTTCGTGTGTGCATGTATTGCTATCAGTCTTTCTGATATAAATGCCTTTGCTGTCCTTGTTTTCATCATCATCTTTTTGTTGATTTTCAGTCTTATGGCATAGTGGCCGGAGAGGGAAATCGATAATCCCTATATGCTTAAAATTGTTCAGGTTTCACTTGGGTACCAGCATGTAGTCTATCTTCAAGTTTGTGTCATGTGGTATTGAAAAGAACATGATTTTTTTTTTTGCATTTGGTGGAAAGCTCTAAAAATATCTCTCAGGTCAATTGTCCAATTGTCTGTTTAGATCTGAAGCCTCCTTGTTAAGTTTCTTTTTGTATGATCTGTTCTTATCAGAAAGTTGCGTATTAAAGTCACCCACTGTACTTGTTGAGTCTGTGATTTCTTTTTTCATATTTTGAATTGTTTGGGTTATCAAATTCATGCCTCTCTCATTGGGTACATATATATTTATTTTGCTCACTGGTTCCTCGTTTACTGTTCCCTTGAACATAATATAGTGCTCCTCCTTGTCTCTTACTAGGACTTGTATTTTGAGATCAATTTTATTAGGGATTGTGATTTCTACCCCTGATTTTTTGCATTACCATTTGCTTGATATATTTTTCTCCAGCGTTTCATTCTTAACCTGTTTTTGTCTGTAAGCCTGAGCTATGTCTCAAGGCAGCAGATCAATGGGTTATATATATTTTCTAGGTCAATTTGTTAGCCTTGCCTTTTAATGCCTGAGATCAGTCCACTGACATTCAGTGTTATTATATCCATCTGTGGAATCTGTGATGTCTTCTTGTACCTTTTGTGTTGGGTGTTTTCCTACCTACCTATCTTATCATTTTGGGTTGCGTGTGTGTTTCATTTCTGCCTTCTTTCCGCTCTTGAGCTATTGCTATGGTGAGGGTTGTTTTCTCTTTGTCGCCCTCTAGGTGGAGTTGTTCTATGTGATGGTCTCTTATTTGTGCTTGGTGAGTGTTGATCTCCGGCCCATACTAGGTTACAAGGATATTTTGTAGGACTGGGTTTCTTTTCATGTGTTCTTTGAGTTTTTTCTTGTCTGGGAAGCCTCGATTTGCAAAACACTCTTTTTTAAATTATAAATGACAACAAAAAAGGCTACAGACTCAATCGTGTCTTGGTCTTCGTGTCTTAAAAATTTGTGATGCAAATTGCAATGTAAAATTCACAGCAGTTGTAAAAACAATCACTACAGCTGAGTGATCATGAAGTTCTGACATCTCAACTGTATAAGGTGATAACAACCTGTCAGAGAATCTGGGCTTTGAGTGTTCTCTTAGACACATTCACAACTAATTTCTGAAGACTTGAATTGAACAAAGAGGTATGAAGAAATACACAACCAAAATTCAAACACAAATGCTTAATCTATTTATATATGAAGCATGTTAAAAGAGCCAGGCTTATTAGAATAGAGCATTCAACTGCTTGAACAACTGAGAGAGAAAAAGATGCCAATGTATAGAAATTCTTTTTAAGTAAATAAAAGAATAATTTCCTCTTCTCTGTACTCATTGGGGTATGGGGGAGGTCACATCCATTTTTCCAGTTTCTTCATTATGAAAAATAAACAAATATGCAAATCCTTGACTATTTTTTTTTTGCTAGAGTCTAATATTGAACTTAAAGCAAGTGATGGAGACTGAAAATGCAATTTTACCCACTGCCACTGAGTAGATTCTGACTCGTAGCGGGCCTATAATTAATTTGAAAAATAATTCAATAGAAGTTTTTCTTTTCCACCTAATTTTAGAACTAAAATATTTATGACTAAGTCTTTACTAATATTTTAAACTTCTGATGAATCACATTTTTATATCCAAAGTATATAATGAAAATCAAAAACAAAAGCTTAGCAACTTCACCACCGTGTTTCCCTGGAAATAAGACCTACCCATAAAATAAGCCCTTGCAGGATTCTAAACGTTTGCACAATATAAGCCCTTCCCCAAAAATAAGGCCTAGTGATGTCTGTGGCTATGCAGTGTATCTGCACAACTCACGCATTTCATCACAGAGCAGTGAGGAAGACAGGCAGCCCTTCTCCTCAGTCCCATCGTGACTTATCTGCAGACTCTTGATATTGCAATATAAGTATTTCAAAGACCATTTGCTAATGGAAATTAATGACTACACTGAAAATAGAATGACAAGAAATCAGCATCGAAACTTTGTGAAGCCTAGTCTGTAAAAGGTCATGGTTTGGGTGAAGAATTCATGGCATAAAATCACTGACAGTGGTGTCTGAGCAGGTTACATGTATAATTGCTGCTCATTTAAGGAGAACTGTATTGCTCAAGATGAGAGATTGGGGTCAATGGTTCTAAAGGAAATAGAATCACACAAAATTCAGGGTTTGGAGAGTTATTATGATATTTCAGAAGAAGACAACATAAGTATATTTCAATTAAAAATCCCCTAAAATAAACCCTAGGGTGTCTTCTTGAAGAATAATAAATATAAAGCCCTGTTTTATTTTCAAGTAAACACGGTAATTTGAAGCAATTTATGTTAATATTAATATATGTATTTCTGGGCTAATGTTATGTTTTAAAATATCTTTACAAAATGCCAGTCTCAAACTTTTCTATAGCTAGTCATTTTTATACAAAAATTTATTTATTCATTATTTCTATGATGAACATTTAAGCTATTTCCATATTCTTGCTATTGTTAATACTGCTAAAACTAACTTAGATATAAATGTTTCTTCATGCTTTGTTTCCTATTTCTTTAACTTATATACCAAGTGTCATGCTTTATGGTATTTATGCTATTGTCATATGGTATTTAAATTCCCAATTGTTTAAGGAAGCAAACAATTCTTTCCACTTTGATTGCATAGTTGTATAGTCATCCCAAGAATCTATGAAGGTTACCATCCTTTTCTTGTTGCAATAGCTAGTGATTTTTAGCATCTACTTCTTAAGTGTTTAATCACGCTATGTGATAATGCCTTTAGTTCTTTCTGACCCTTTTCTTAGGGTGATCACTTCTATGAAGTGCAGAATTTTCTAATGAGCCTACTGATTAAGTGGTTAATAAATATTTAATAAATATTGACTTACTAAATGTCCTACACTGACCTACACAAGTATGCATCACTTAAAGTATATGATACATTCTGTGAATAAGACCATTATGTGATTTGGACATTAAACTTACATCATATTAGAATATCACGAAAGCCTGTTTCTGATTATCTTCAATAGCACTATTGTCACTATACCGTAGCTGAAGTTGCTGGGAAAACCTGGAAAGATAGGCATTGGCCACTGTGGAGAATAAAAGGGCAGTGACCGGAACTAAACAATAGGAAGTAAGTGACAAGGAACAAAGGGCTTGACTCAAAATAAGATGTAAAAAAATAAATTGATAAATCTGCACAGTACCTGTTAGAGTTTTCGAATATGTCTCAGAGGGTGATATATGTGGACTGAATCCATAAGGTTCACTGCTCATAGCTGAGCACTGGCAAAAGGAGACTTTAAGAGGTGACTGATTCGTTGCTGACAAAGATATTTCTCCTGTGAAATATTTCTCTTCATAGAGCTAGTTTTCTGGGTTGGATGATCATTTCCTCCTTCCTCCTTCAAGCCTAAGGGTGGAACTAGTTTCCTTCTGTTGCTACCCACCAGCTTTCACAGTGTTAGGAAAGTAAACATTAAGGTAGGGAGTGCAAACTATTTGCATCACACAGAGATCTTCTATGACCAGCCAGTTGTCTCTTAAAGGAAAAGCCTCGCTGCTTTTGCAGAGAGTACTTAAAAGAGTCGGTCTGCTCTGAAACACATGAGACACCATGCATCACAGTTGGTTCGCCAGCAATAGATGATTTGGTGCATTGATATCTCTATCTTTGCTTTTTTAACGGCAACAAGAGCTGGAGTACTGTTACAATGGAAATCACTGGCCAGTCTAGAAATAGATCGAGTTATCAGGGGAAAACACAATTTTATATTAACTCAATGACCGTTGAAGTAGAACTGTTAGCAGGGTATGTACCACAGATACTGATAGTTTAAATCTGAAGACCAATATGGAATTAAATTCTGTCATAAAAGTATTTCTTCACAGATGAGAAAAATTCTGGGTTCTGAGTCTGATGTTCTCTGACAGCTTCCAAAGTTTACGTTATTTATTTATACATTTATTTATTTATTTAGATAAGAAAAAGACAACCTAAAACTAAGGAGTCCCCCTGCCAAAGACCCCCTAACCAAATAACTGCTGTCATGTCATTCTGACTCATAGCAAGTCAATACGTCAGAAGAAGACTGAGCCCCAGGGCTTCCAAGGCTGTAAACTTTATGGAATCAGACTGCCATTTCTCATTTTGCTCTCCCTTTGTGGCTAGATGCTTCGAATCACCCATCTTTCAGTAAACCAAGTTTCAATTAGCCACCTATGGTGCCACCACAGCTTGTGCAAAGGGAGTCTACTTCACATGAAATTCAATAGCATAAATCATAGCTCCCTATACATGTCCTCATGCAAATCAGGCATTTTACTAATTAAGTGGAAATTGGACTTCGTTTCTCTAAATTGGCATACAATTCTAATAATGTCCCACAAAATTTTCATGAATTTTAGATAAAATATTGTACACACACACACACACACACACTCACATATATACATACATACATACAGTACCAGTGAGTCAAGTCCGACTCACAGCAATCCGATAGACCAAGGTCAAACTGCTCCTGTGCGTTTCTAAGACTGTTAATCTGTATAGGAGTAAGAAGCCTCATGTGTCTTCTGCAAAGCACTTGGTGGTTTTTAACTACTGGCTTGCATTGAACAGGTCAACATATAACCACTATGTCACCAAAAAGGTGTGTGTGTGTGTGTGTGTGCGCGCACGTGCACGCACATGCAGATATATATAGAAACCAGGAACTTGAAAGGTGGAATATATATATATACACACACACATAGAATACACACACACACACATATATACACAATGTCTTAAAACCTTAAATGAACTGTTCACAAAGTCTACTTATGTCCTAAGAAGGAGATTACTTATTGAATTGGCATATTTAATTCTGCACTAATATCACTCTAAATGTGGTCAGCCTTAAGTAATTTAATGAATGCTTGTTTATTATAATTTAGTGGTAAAAACATAGGTTTGAACTCAACCACAGAAGCATTCACGTTTTGTTTTTCAAATGGAAATGTGCAATATCGGAGAATTCATTCACCTCCTCACCTGAAATTTTCTTTTGAATACAATGGAGACAACCATGACTGCCCCACAAATTGTTACAAGACAAACTATAGGTCAAATGCTCGGAGTAGTTTACATGAACAGCTCCAACAATAGTCAGGACCATTCCGACCACTGCTGCTTTCCTTCTGAGTTTCAGCCTCTCGTCAGAGACCGGCTGATTATCTCCCTTACCAGGCCAGTTAGAAAGAAAGCTTTCCTTAGAACTTCACAGACTTTTGCTCCCCCGGAATCAACAGACACACACACACACACACACACACACACACACACGCAGACACATGCACACACTCTTAGTGCAAACAAAAGCATAAGATATACTGCAGAAAAACAGCCCTAAAGAAAAATTCCTTCAAAGATTCTTTAGGGTCACAATTCAAAGGACTAAATTCTCAGAAAATATCAATGCATGTGTGGAAATGGAAAGATCAGAATACAGGTGGCTTGAGCAAAATTTTGCTTTAAAAAAGGAGTCACGGGCTGAGCCCCAGTGGCGTAGTGGTTGTGCGCGGGACTGCGGCCGACTGGGATGGAGGTTCAATTCCGGCTCCCAGGAGCAAAGGCTGGGCCTCCTACTCCCACCACCTGAGGGCAGTGATGCCTTAAAAAAAAAAAAAAAGGAGTCACTTCTCTTCACAAACTCTGGAATTCTGTCGACTATTCCTTTGTCAAGTGGTGTATGAAGAAATGACAAAACAAAAGCAAATGACAAAGCAAAAGTTTTCTTAATTCCAGAAGTAGCAGAGATAACTTGAAAATCATAGGCTTGATAAGATTTTTTTTTTAGAAAATGATCACAGCTTTTTAAAGAGGCTTAATTATGCCATGCTTCTCATAACAAAATAATGTGAAATTGAAATATTCATAGCAATTTTAAAGGAAAACAATCAGATACCACAGTTGGATTTCTGTCAAAGAACTGATATCCTATATTATTTTGGATAAAGATAATTGGAAGCCTTATGTTTTTTCTTTTCAAGTTTTATTTAATTTTTGTAATGATTGAAATTGGTTCACAAAAATACATAAAACTATCTGAGTTGAAGGCATTCATATTTTAAAATAAAACTATTTTTAACTATATTTAAAAAAAAGACTCTTTCCTAGATAGCTGAAGCCTTTTATATAGACATTTATTATTTCAGTGTAGTGAGAGTGATGATCTTTATTTGCTGGGTGACTTTTATAACAAAAATAATAAACCATTTTTAAGATTCTACTGAGGTGTGTGTTACCTAATTAATCTATCAAATCATCTACTGAAGGTAGCCTTAATTTAAATAAGAATATCAAGTAGTCTCACCTTAAGAGAGGCATTTACAAATATTAGAATCATCAAACCTAAACACAAGCTTATAAATTATTCATTTTTAAAAAAGAAAATCAGCACCAACTCACAGTGGCTTACAGCCTGGCTCGTAGACAACAATAATAGGAAATCTCAAATACCAGACAGTCTGGTTCAGAACTAGACTTTGACCACCCAAGTAGTGGTCAGAAGTGAGAAACTATATAATCAGGATAGTGATATATAATAATAAGTACAGTCATTATTTGTTGACTACTTTAGGCTAGATATGTCAAGGGTTATGTATGTATTTTCATATCAAATATTCCCAAGGTCTCTAGGAAATATATCCATTTGACTAAAGGAGATACTACAATTCATAAAAGTTGGACAATCATTAATCATTTATTATGATGAACAGCTATCGTCTGTTAACAAAGAGATGCTTGCATATATTCCCCAAGTGTGGAAACTCGAGGTGTTTCCAAGTTGTTTTTTTAACCAAGTTTCCGAGAAAGCACAGTTGTAATTGGACTTAAGTGGAATTCTTTCTTATCTGACTTCCAAGTGCATGAAATGCCCAGTCTTTTGTGCTTAGAAACCAAAGAAGAAAACCAAAGAAGAAAACAATCTTGAAATAACGAAGCACTGGGTTACGGATGTTTAAGTGATTTCTTATTTAAAAACAAACAGAAAACAATAACTAAGAAGTGATGATGGTGAGACTTTGACTCCCTTACTTTGGCCATGATATCAGGAGGGGCTCATCCAGGAAAGGACATTACATTTAGTCAAGCAGAGGGTCAGCGTTAGAGAGATGCACTTCCACCGTTGGCTAAAAGAAGGGACTCGGGTGAGAGGGAGAATGACACAGGACCATGCAGTGTTTCATCCTGATGCACACGGAGCAGCTGTTAGTTAGAGCTGACTTCATGGCGCCTCGCATCGAAAACAAAGATTCATTTAATACAGTTTGAGAGGGGGAAAAAGGAAGAAAACTCCCAATGAGATTATTGGCACGTTGGCCAGGAAAATACAGGGGCTATTCACTCAGCAATGAACTCAGACATCTTGCAAATCATGAAAGAAGTACCACGGCAGGGAAAATTGCATTCTGACATGCCCAATCTTGTCATGAATCAGAGCAGACTTGATCACAGCTGATAGTAAGAAGAATGCAAGCCCATCTTAAGGTCCTTTTGTGTACAGGTATTAAGGAGCCCTAGTGGATTACAAACTGGAGTTCAAAACCACTAGCTTGCCTGAGAGAGAAAGAGGAGACTTCCTGATCCTATGAAGACATACAGCTTTGGAAATCCACAGAAAGAGTGCGGCGGCCGCGAGGCACTGAAATCTATTCCATGGCAATGAGTCTGAGTTGCCCACAAGGATGGAGTGGGGAGTGCTCAGCAGCTAAAGGAAAGGTCCATGGTTTGAACTCTCCAGGGAAGAGCAATGTGGCCAGATGCTCCAGTCAGGAGCACAGCTTTGGAAATTCGATGGGGCATTTCGACTCGGTCTGAGAGTGGTCCTGTAAGTTGGAGCTCACCTTGATAGAAATGGCATGGAGTTGAGCTGGCATTCTTTTTGTGCCCACAATGCTTCTTCTTGATAGTACAAAACACCTCTTGTGTAGTTCGGAAAAAAAAACCACCTCTTGCAGCTTCCTCATAAAGATGCACCTGGTAGTATTGCATTATACTGCATCGTGCTTTACAGGTGATGCTTTATTTTTTTTGTAACTTAAAGATCTGTGGTGGTAGTCTGTAGTGCAAGTCTATTGGTATTGATTTTCCAACAGTACTTCTCAGTCTTCTGTGTGACATTTGGGTTATGCTAGCAGTACTTTTCACTCCTTAAGAAGGTTCTCCTGCACAATTAGTAAACCACGGTCTAATGTCAACAGAAGGTCTTGGAGATATAATATATGTAAGCCCCCAAAGACACGCTCACACACTTTAAATCTTGATCGATTTTAGACTACAACAAAGCATGGCATAGCTTTACACTTTGTTGGCTTTTTTTTGGTGTGCTGTTTTTAAAACTGATATGTAATAATCATAAATCAATAAGAGGTAAAACAGTAAAAAGTTAGATAGTATTTTCTTGTACTCTTATGAGAGTTTATTTTCCCTCTAGAATAACTGTAAACCTGATGGGACATTCCTGGTCTCCGAGTTTCTAAACAAAACCTTTCCATGTGTGTTATATGTATATTTGGTTTTATGGTAAAATGATACAGCTGAGTTAAATTTCTCAGTATGGCTTTTCTTTGAGTCACAATCCACTCAATTGCAGGGAGGGCTTTTTTGGGGGGGAGGTGCTGGTGTTCATGTCTCTTTACTCCCACCAAAAGATTGGATGGGGCTATACAAAAAGAACTTGTATAGCACTAATAGATGTGGATAATTTTAGTTACCATCCCCCTGGTTGTAAGGATGAGTCCTCTAGACAGAAATAACAACCAATAAAAACCTCACTGCCATCGAGTCAATGCTGATTCATAGGGGCCCTAGAGAAGTTACAATTGCCCTTGTGTGTTTCTTAGACGTAACTTTTTTTTAAAAAAATGGGCATAGAAAGGCCTGTCTTTTTCCCATAGAGTGGCTGGTCGCTTTGAATTACTGTTCTTCTGGTTAGCAGACAAATTTGTAACCAGATAGAGAATCCTAGGACCGTCAGAAAAATAATATGGTTGTAATCTCTGTCTGAAGTGTCACAGATTAAAAAACAGAGGCACCAGAAACTGTGGCCAAGAGACAATGGGACAGAGCACAGGACCCAGGGCTCCAGCAGAGACCAAGCTAAGACAACCTTAAGGCAGAAGCATGGAGGCATGCAGAGACATGGGGATTTGGGGGCTGAGAGTCCTGGTGGATGCAAGCAGAAGCCAAGTGACTAAGTAAGTGGCTGAGGGGAAGGATTTCTATCAACCAAGTCATGTGTGTTCCCTTAATGTTTTCTTATCTTGGCTTGTAGTGGTGACCCGTTGAATCTCTAATGAACCCCTTTAATTGTGAGCCGAGTCTGTGAGCTGGATGTGGCCATTGCAATGAATTATCGGACCTGAAATAGATGTAGAGTGTTGTGAGAAGAATGGTTGGGATGGCGGAATGTGAAAGCATATCTGACATCGGCCTCATAGCTATAGGGTGGCTAGAGGAGATACGACGTTTCCCTCCATGTCTTTTATTGTATGAAGTAAATGATAGAGGGAGGGAAGGAAGAAGGGATGGAGGGAGCAAGGCAAGGAGCTTAATTAAGAGAGGACTGCATATTTGTATGGTTTCCATGTAACAGTCTAAGAAGGCAGTCCAATGTAATATCACACTACATATAGTACTCACCAGGGTTCAAAGCAATGTCCAGGTCACCCAGGAAGGCCAACCCTCAAGTTCCAAGATTGTTCCCAACTGCAGGCAGCCCTTTAGGGGAAAACAGAACAAAAGGAGACCAGTGGCAACTGATGTACGGAGCTCCCATCAGCATCTTGTTGGCCTGAATATGGTCATATGAAGCATAACGGTTAGGAAATCAACTCCTAAAGTTCTGATTAAACAAGGGTAAGTAAAACTGTATTGCTGCTAGGGTTCCAGCTGACCCAGTCACAGGATTCTTTGAAACAAAATGTGTCTAATCATGTCTCTCTGCTCAGGGCATGGTTGAAAAGGGCACAGCAGGGAAAGTCTTGTCTTAGTCTCATCCAGGGGCCTTGAAACACATAAAAATAAGAAGCCCAATCTGTTGACAGTTTAGTTTGTGAGGATATCTACGAGACTATTTAAATTCAAGTCATAAAGGTCAGCTGAGAAGGTTATGGAAACTGGCTTTTAAGTCATTTGTTTGTAACCATACATATGTGCATGTGTGTGTGTGTATGTATACTATTTAAGCCCCCTCAAACTTTGCCTTGACATGGTATAAACTGAAAAGCATAGAATTATTTGGGAAGTTTTAGTGAAAGGGTAACACCACCTTCAGAAGTATATAGCCAAAAATGGAGACTATGTCCTAGACAATAGCCATATATTTTGGTATGTATGTTTAATAATAGTTCCAAGATTTTTACAGTCATATATATATTATTTACTTACTCTGGTATGAAAAGTGGAAACAGACATCAGGGATCACATTAGCTTCTACTACATGATCTAAGTCTCATTGGAAAAAAGAATAAAATTAACTATGAAGCCAATGTTAAGTGCTACAATTCAATAGTGGTATTATCCTTTTCTAGTTCACTTTCTTTCTAAACTAAGTAAGTGTCGGGGAAAAAACAGTAAGACCAAAGTTTCTAAATATATCTGAGACCACATCTAAGAAGGCCCACTCAAAGACTCTAAAGCAATGGTTGTTGATAACCTATCATGAAACATGAACACATTAGTTAAAGAAATAATCACACCAATTAGCTTATTTCTTTAGTGCAATTGTAAATCTAGATACTAAAATAGAGAATGGTGACTTGATTGAATTTCTCACATGAATATGCATTATTTTACTAGCATATAATTATTAAAGACTTAATTTTGTAAATTTATTTTGGACACACACACATACACACATGCCAGAGATTCTAAGCCAAAATAAAGTATGTGAAATTCATCCTAAGTTGGCACATTCCTAAAAATAACATAAGTCTGTTTCTTTGCACGTGTGTGACACAGCTTTTGGCATTATTATGATTAACTAGTCCCATATTATATGATGTAACATAACTCTTCACGAGAGAATTTTTTAAAACACAAACTCCATGTGTCATGTAGGACACTTGTTAAAGGTAAAGAAAAGCACACTTAGAAGTACTTCAGTCTAAATTCCTGCTGAATAATGGAAAAGACAAATTATCAGACTGAGACAAAATAAACAATGCAAAACCATTTCCCAAATCTCATTAGATCTTCAGAAAATGTTCTGTTGAAAAAAAAATTAAAGAATCTTGAGGAAAATAAAGCATCCAAGTATAAAATAAATCAATGTATAAAATAGATCAGTGTAGGAAGTATCTGAGAGCTCAAATTACCATGTCCATAACCTTAATTACACCTGAAAAGCACCTTCTTTTGCTCATAAAAGGAACAAGTTCATGGATACTGAACATTAGGACACGGTATGTGAGAGAAGTATTATTTTGGTTATTGCAGAAAAAAAGAAATACGAAGGGGATTATCAAAGCTATTGGGAAAATAGAATGAAAAGATAGAAATTTCCCACAAACTTTTCAAAGCCCCCTCATTTATCTTTATTTCCAATTAGCATGAGAATCCATAGAAAATTCTGAAGAATCAGGAAACAAAATGAAAAATTTTACTATACAAACATGCATAGGTTTGATAAGATGGTTTCAATGAGTATGAGGGAAATATTCATTATCTTTTCATTCCATTTTTCCATACATTTTTCAAAGCACTTTTGTTTCACTCGCAAAGCAAGAATTCAGTCATATTAAAGTCTGTTGTTTTCTTACAGTCATGTGCTGTAGAATGTCTGTTTGAAAGCACCCAACCGTACATTTGGCCATGGTTCCATGAAGCTCTAATAGAATTCAGACATCTCCATCAAAGAACACAATGTAGTGAACATAACTGGACATATCCAACATAAGTGTTGCACACGCAACATATGTGTCCCATGCCTTTTGTACATAAAGCATACATCTAGGTATACAGTGAGTCACCCCCCCCCCACACACACACACACACACACACTCACACACACCAAAAAACCCTTAATACTGTCAGACAATTAAGACTCATAGCAAGCCTAGAGGCCAGAGTAGAACTGCCCTTGTGGCTTTCTAAGGCTGTACAACCTTACGGGAACAAAATGCAAAATTTCTTCTGAGAAGCAGATGGGAGGTTCAAACTGCTGACCTCAGGGTTAGCAGCCCAGCCCCTAACCTACTTCACTACCAGAGCTCAATGAACAGGATATACACATATATGTGTAAATATATATATATATATATATATATATATATATGCTTAACAATTACAATGGGCCTCCAAAAAGTTCCTAAAATGTGGGATTAAATTAATGGGACCTCTGTTCCATTAACCTTAGGAAACTTCCTCATTATTGGTGATAGTCCTAAGAGACCCCTGTATGGCTGACTTCCCTATATAGGATACTGTATTTCTATCATTATTCTAATGTGAACCTTCCCTACCCACAAGTACACAATGCATCATAAAACAATATGCAGAGCAGCAGCGTGCAATCCCGTGCGTTGCACATCTCCTGGATATGGTAGCATTCACTTTGCTGGATTTTGTTTGGAGCAGAATCAGTGTGACTGATAACAGCTACAACACACAACAAAGAAAGTTATGAATCTGAAAGTGGACCCTAAGGTTATTCAACAACACAAAGGTAAATGTTATTTCACATGATTGGCATGTTTGTACCATGGCCAAATCACATAATGTCCTATTTCACATAATATATTATGAACATTAAGCCTTATATGGCTATCCCAATAATGGACCTTTAAATTTTGCAGTGAAATTACCTGTGATACCACTTATAAAAATTTCAGAAACATGAAGTTCATGGGTATATTATAAAATATATACAGAATTTTATGGAGAAATCTAGAATCCTAATAAGAAAAAAATTCTAAAAAGATGGCAATGTATTCTGAGTTCATGAATTGAAAATATCATTTTTCAGATGTCAATTCTTCACAAACAAATGTATAGGTTCAAAGCAATTTAAGTAAAATTTCACTTATCTACACAATGTAATTATATATTGATTCTGGTATAAAATGATGAATACACTCCCAAAGAAGATCAAATGGGAAAAAGTCTACATTTCAAATTTTACTATAGAGGTCCAGAAAGCCAATTATGCAATGTTAATCAAATAGGAGACAAATATATCATTAGAACACAATAGAGAATCTGCAAATAGACCCAAACAAATGTAATTAACTGTTCCTCAACAAAAGAGTAAAGAAGATACAATAGACCTAGTCTTTTCAACAAACAGTGATGAAACAATTAAATGTCCACTGCAATATTGTTAAGTGCAATGGAGTCAGTTCCAAGCCATAGTGACCTTATGCACAGCGGAACACAATACTTACTAGCCTATCCTGCAGCATCTCACACTTGTTCCTAAGCTTGACTGCATTGTTGCAGTCACACTATTAGTCCATTTCCGCGAGAGCCTACCTCTTTTTCTGTGCCCCTTGGTCTTACCCCAAATGAGGTCTTTCTCCAGGCACAAGTCTTTCCTGACAACATATCCAAAGAATATAAGGTGAAATTTCACTTTCTTTGCCTCTGAGGAGCACTATGGTTGTACTTCTTCCAAGACAGAATGGTTTGTCGTTTTAGTAGTACATGGTCCTTTCAATAGTCTTCTCCAATAACACATTTGAAAGCCATCTATTTTTTTTTTTGGTCTTCTTTACTCAACGTCCAATATTCACTTGCAAATAGAGCAGCTGAAAAGCCCATGGCTTGAAACAGGCTGACCTGAGTCCTCAAAGTAACAGCCATGCATTTCAATAATCTGCAGATATCTTGTGCAACAAATTTCCCTAAAGCAGGGCATCTTTTGATCTCTTGACTGTTGCTTTCATGCGGTGAATCCAAGCAATACAAAACCCTCGGCAACTTCAACTTTTCCTCCATTGAGAGGATAGGGGTCTTCTTGATGTGGACCTGTGATACACACTCAAATCTGCGATCTTTCATCAGCAGCAAATGCTTCATGTTCTCCTTACTTTCAGTGGGCAAGGTGCTGCCATCTGTATATGACAAATTGTTAATAAGATTTCCTTTAATCCCAATGCCCCTTTTTTCTTACTATAATCCAGCTTCTCTGACTTTTTTTCTGCATGTACATTGAATAGTATGCTGAAAGCTACAACACTGTCACACACCTTTGTTGATTTTAAAACATGCCATATTCTATTGCTCTGTTTGTACCACTGCCTTTTGGCCCATCACAATTTCCATATGACCACAACGAACTCTTCTGGAATTGCCATTCTCCTCAAGCTTAATCCATAGTTTGTTGTGATATGCACAGTTGAATGGTTTGGCATAGTCAATAAAACATGAGTAAACAACTTTCTGATAGTCTCTTCTTTCAGCCAAGATACATCTGACATCAACTACGATAATACTTGTTCCAAGTCCCCTTCTGAATCGGTCTGAACCCCTGTCAATATGTCATCACAACTGTTGGTGGACGACCCTCAGCATAGTTTCAGGTAATACCAATGCTATTGTTCTATCTAAAATTTGATCATTCTGTTGGTTCACCTTTCTTTGGAATGTATGCAAATAGGGATCTCTTCTTGTCAGTGGACTAGGTAGCTGTCCTCCAAATGTCAGGGCATGGAAGAGTGAGTGCATCCAGTACTTCATTTCGTTTGATATGCAATAAATAATAAATACATACAATTAATTAATAAATAAATCTAGACTCTAGCCTTCTGTCTTTCATAAGAATCATATCAACTTGGATTTGGTGATCAATTTGTGGATGAAAAACATGAAGGGGACAATCTGTAAAGAAGAAAAAGATTTATTTCAATAATTAAGGCCATGAATAGAAAGTTGTAGGAACAACAATTCCCCAATGTTTGTGTGGGAGGTTAAGAAAAGGAAAGACTAGAAAGTAAGATTTTCCTTAGAAAAGGAGTGGGAGTAGAGTAAGTGTTCGGTGAAGAAAGTTGAGAGAAAAATTTTAGCCAGATGGTCATGGCTAGCTTTATTATTGACATGCCATCTGCACGGTGTGCACCCTTGTTATTATGTAGTGAGAAAGGAACTACCTTCCTAGACCCCACGTGAGTGTTAAGTGGTGTCCACAGAGACCACACACACAACAGAAGAAAATTCTGCGGGCTCTGTGCCAGCCACACAATGGCTCTTCTCTTTGAGCTCATTGCTGTAGCCTCTGTGTCCCTTCATCTGGTCCAGGGCCCGTCCCCTTTTGCCAAGTTCTTTTACTTTTCAAATCATCATGTTCTTCTACAGGGTCATTGGCAGAGTCAAGTCTTGAGATGAAAATATCAAATAAATTCCATTTGAGAGATATTCTGCAAAATACTAGACCAGTGTTTCTCAAAATATTTAAGGTCATCAAAAAAGAAAAATGTCAGCAAAATTGACACAGACCAGGGTTTCCCAAGGAGACATAAGGAGATCTGACAAGTACATGAAATATGTCATTTTCAGTGGAATCCTGAAACAAAACCCCAAAATGAAAAATGGAGTAAAGTCTACGAAAATTCAAATTGAAACTGGAGTTTTGCTAATGATGGCTGTGTCTAGATGGCATCAACTCAGTTCCAACTCACTGCAATTTTATGTATAACAAAAATAATTTTTAGTGCTTGATCCTGTGGCATCATCAGGTAGATAATATTCCATGTGGTAGTCACTATGTCAATCCATTTCATTCAGAACTTTCCTCTTTGTCTTTGAACCTCTATAATGTCCTTTTCCAGTGACTGGTCTTTCCTGATGACATGTCCAAAGTGTTTAAGATAAAGGTTTTTCATCCTTGCTTCTAAAGCACACTCTGTCTGAACTTCTTCCAAGATAAATTTACTTGTTTGTTGAGATATCCATGGTACATTCAATATTTTTCGCCAACAACATAATTCAAAGTTATCGAGTGCTCTTATCTTTTCTGTGGTCCTTCTAGAAATAAATTTTTAAAGGTATCAAAAAACAATCCTTTTATCATATTTGTTCAATGTTCAGTTTCCACATGCATAAGAGGTGATTGAAGTTTCATGGTCTGCGTAAGGTATATATTCGGCCTCAAACTGATTCAGTAATATTTCCACCATACTTATCAAACTGTATACTGAGTAAATTTTCATTGTTAATGATAATGGGTCAATGTTGTTTTATAACTGTGAGAAATATGTCACACCAATTGAAGATGTTAATAATAAAAGAAAGTTAGTATGAGATATATGGGGATTCTACCATCTTAACATGTTTCTGCAAATCTGAAACTATTCTAAAATAATAGCTTAATAAAAAAAGCAAAGAAATCTTAATAAATAAATTGCATTTGGTCCAGATTTTTATTCTGTGAGAATAATCTCAATGCTGATTTTCTATTACTATTTTAATAGGTTTTATTTTTAACTGAGATAAATAAGGTTTGATAATCGCAAATAAAGATAATCAAATGGTTAAAAAAAGGTTTTGAGACATTAGAGAAAAAATAAAACCTATGTTAGATTATGCCTATGAGTATGGAGAAAGAATGATAGATGAATTAATGTACTTATATGAAAAAATCCATGTTTTAACAAACAAGGAGTGAATGTGTTCCCTATTTTCAGATAAAATGTATAAGAAACACCCTGATGCCCCCTAAAAAGTTTTTTATTGAATAAACCAAAAGAGATGATTTAGGAACAACAGGAGAGTATTTTATTATGATTCAGAAAAAGAAAATGAGTGATAGTAGAGACAGGAATGTGATTTCTTTAAGAGACTTTAGAGTTTGGTAAAGTCGTGTTGAAAATGGATGAAGGATGAAAGGGGAACTGATCTGACAATCTACAGAAAAACTTGAGTTGGAGAAGTAAATGCAGTGACATACATTGAAAAATATTCTTAACTTTCTCTTCTTTAAGACACTCACAACCACTGAAGTAGGTTCTGGCTCAGAATATCCAGGCAGGACAGAACAGAACCACCTCTGTAGGTTTCTGAGATGGGGAACCTTTCCAGAGGCAGAAGCCTCTTCTTTCTCCCTCAGAGCAGCAGATGGCTTCAAACTGCTGACTTTGCAATTAAAAACTCAGCACACTGACCATTGCACCACCAGGGCTCTATTATTACTTAAAATTATGAAGTAGACACACAAAGCTGATGCAAACATAAGGTTTTGTGGGGGCGGGGAAGTTGTAAGGCATTAGGTAGATTACAGAATATTAGAAAATATAGAGAAACTAGCTCTCAGCTGAATTTTCAGGAAGAACTTTGGTGAAGGTACCTGTTAAACACCAAGCCATAATACTTCTCCCACAGTAAAAACTAACTGACCCCTCTAGTATAAGGGCAGAAAGACCAGCTTCACCCCTTGCAGAGCCAGAAAATGAAAATTCCATGCCTCCCCTTTTCTGCTGTAATTTCATATGAAGTCACTGGTAGAAGTCTTTACTTTCTTCACTACATGTTCTATGGTTAGTGCATAAATCTGAAAAATATTCTTATTGATTGGAATTCTTGGACAGCAGATAGATATGATCCTAGACAACATGGTTCATCAATTACTTTTGCAATGTTATTTTTCTTGATTTCGTTATTCCCAGCAGAGTAAATTCTGATTTTCTGAATCCAATCAGCCAGAACCAATCTATTTCAGCTCACTAATATCTACAATATCAATATGTATACATTCCATTTTCATGACTTCATCTTTGATTTTACTAGATTTCTGCTTCACACATTCCAAATTCTGATCATTAGTGATTTTTCCAGTATTTCCTTCTTACTTTGAATCATGTCCCAAAAGCAAATGAAGATCCCAAAGTCTCCCACAGGCTTTATTCCATTCACATCATCATGGTCAATTCCACTCTGAGAAAGCACTTTCTAATCTGTAACATTTTGAGTGACCGCACTGCCATCATCTCTCACTATCTCAAACAATGTTCTGTTTCCATTCATTAATGGCATCTGACAATGTTTTGAAGCTATGCATAACGTTTTTAGTGGCTACTTCCTCTGAAGTGTGCAGCCTATTCTTCATTGCCGGTTCTTAGTCTGTAACCACTGATGAAACCTGTTGTCTTTGGGTGACCCTGCTGGCATTTGAAATACCAGCTTCCAGCCTCACAGCAACACATAAGCCACCACGGTACAACAAACTAACAAATGGTTGAATTTGAAGATACCTCACAGCAAAGGGAGCCCTGGTGGCAGTGGCAAGTAAACATTGGACGGCTAATCACAAAATCGGAGGTTCAAATCTATTTCCTGTCCTACATTACATAGAGCCCTATACACCCTATAGAAATATATTTATAATTGAGCTTAATTACGTGGCAATTTTTTTATCTGGATGAATAGTAAAAGTGCAAACTGCCTCCAAATACTTATTGCTATAATTGTGGAACACAAGAGACAATTTTGGTGCAGGCCAGATGAAAATGAGAAGAAACAAAGAGCCACGTCCAATGGTTTATTTGTCTATTTCATATATCAAAGTGATAGACTCTAAACAAGAAGGAGTATCCCCGCACCAAATAGAATTTTTCCAAAGTTATGTATTTAATTTTTTTTTTTTTACAAAACAAACTTTTGACCTTCAAAGTGCTCTCCATGACACTTAATACTTTCGTCAAATATGAAATTCCATTCTTGGAAACATTTTTCAAACTCAACTGTTTGGACAGCTGAGAGCACTTCCCCCATTTTTTTCTTCACCTCTTCTATATCATCAGATTAGTGTCCTTTCATGCCTCTCTTTATTCACTGAAATAAAAAGAGGTCATATGGAGTGAAATCAGGTGAGTCAGGTGCAAGGGGCAAGAGATGCATGTTTTTTGTTTTGTTTTGGTTTTGGGTCCAAATGATATTCTGAGATGGCTGCATGAGCAGGTGCATTTTCACAAAACCAGACCCCATCTGTCACACATCAGGCTTTTGGGGGGTTATATTTTGTTACGCAAGAAAAGCTTTGTTTTAACAGCCTGACCTGGTGGAATGAACTACAGGTGCACTACAAGTGAACATTTTCAGCTCTCTGGGAAGTTGGTGTATATTTTACCTTTATTAAAATGAGAAAACCACTCATATACTTGAGTTTTTCCCATAGCTCTGTCCTTTTAGGCTGTGTTCAACATCACAACAGTTTCTGTGGCACTTTTCCTGAATAGGAAACAAAATTTCACAGCCATATGCTGTTCTCTTAAATTGGCCTACACTAAAAACCAAGTTTTCAGTGAAATTGTTTTAATAATAATAATAATAATACATTGTGACCTGTGAGAACTTCCTAGGTGATGCCACTGGATGTACTAACTCAGAGAGAATTACTTAATCCTATAATGCAGAGCATGATGTTTTCATAATGAAAGTAAAGAATAAAAACAAAATATTTTTCCTGAAATTACAAATTCAGGTGTTATAGGGTTAATGCTCACCTAACAATAAAAATGCATACCACTGAAGCACCACTTCACCCAGTGAAATTCCAAATTTGGAGGGTACATCCTCATGTAGAATGTACTAATTTTGCTTCATTAATATAACATGGACAAGCATTTCTGTCATATTAGAAAATGTATGTGGTACTAGAAACTGAAACTCATAAAGATGAAGATGTTAAATGCGTTTCTAATGAAGTTTAAAAAGAAAATTTTGAATTTGCAATTGGACAATGGGTAATGGATGATACTTGTTCTGTTGGATCAAAGAATTAGATTAAATATGTTCAAATGTTTGGTCAAGGGAAGAACTCATAGGTGATGAAAGTGAATATTTGGCTAAGGAGATTTTTAAGTACAATATTAAAAGGGTGACATGAATTTACTTTGCCATTTGTAATAAAATGTCAAGGACAAAGATACTTTGGGGTGGAGTGAGGTTTCTGAAGATGGTTGTTCTACCCATATCTCTGTAACTCCCCCCACAGGATTGGGTAGAACATCATACATGGGGATATTTCACACTAAAAGAGGGGATTGGTCAATTTTAATCATCAAACTCCTCATGAGGAGGAGGAGATCTCTTGACAGGAGGGAGAAAGAAAATTCCAGAACTCCCAGAAGATCTGTCCGACGTGATAAAAGCCCAAACCAGAGACCTCAGACTGAGGTGGAGACTGCAGGTCAGAAGAAAGGACCAAGGCCAAAACCAAATATTCTGAGCAGCATCCATGTTTGCTGAAGTCCAATATAATTTGGTCTAAGACTTAACACACACACACACACGAATCTGTACTGCAAACCAGTCTGAAAACGAGTATACAAACTAATACACATCCAACACCCCTAGAGTTATTGGGAACCAATTTTATTATAAATATGTAAAATGGCAACTACAATTTGCAAACTTATACTTTGATGTTCTCTTATGCTGAATGAAAACACAAAAACATATTGACTGAATAGTCTTAAATTCTTTTTCTGCATGCTTATATAGTGTAAATAAATCAATTTTTCAAGGGAAAACTGATCTGATATAATTTGACAAGCTCATTAGATAAGGTAGTGTGCTAAATGTTAAGTAGGTCAATGTGTAACCCACGAGTAAGACTTTTATGTGACTATGCTAGATGTTCAACTCTTTAGAAATAAGACCCAGTAGTTGTAATGAATAACTAATGCGAATAGAGATTTAAAGTGATTTGATGAATGTTAGCTAGAGATTGAAAGCAAATGAATGTTTAAAATTGTAATGTGACTTATTCCTGTCAACTAAATGTTTCTCTCCTGGTACATTTCAGTAAATGTGGGATTGTGCACTATGGAAATCATTGTTGTCATTTCTAGCTTTAATCTGATGTGGAAGATTTTAGTAATTTATCAGGTTTTATTTAAGTCAAATACATTGCTAAAAATTAATTACTTGATCAGAAAATTTAGATGTGTAAAATATGTATAATGAAGAATATGCAAATATAGATAATATGCAAAACCTATGAAATACCAGGATACACAACAGGGGCTACCTCAAAAAAGTTTTCCCAAAATGTTAGCTGTGAGAAATACCATTTTTACTATTAAAATTTATGAGTTGGGTTTACCATCTTTCAATATACTTACTCTGTATGCTAACAAATAATCAAAGAAGCTGTGTGGCAGTCGCAGCTATCTGTTTGAGGATTAGGAGTATACGGGTAGAGTCTAGCCTGTCAATCTAGAGGCAGCCAAAAACACCTCCACGTGGGCATGACCTTCTCCTCTGAGAATTCTGGGAAATGTGGTAATTCCTCCTTGAAAACAAGAGACACTCTCACACTCCCTTGGAGACACTTGGCTGACGAGTCTCTCCTCCACATCCCTGAGGAGAAGCCACATGGATCCACCCTTATGCAGCCCTGGGTGCTGAAAAAGTCATGCCTTGAACCCTGCCAGTGCTGCGATGCTTACCAAAGACTTTCTGCCCACTGGACTGTGATCTACATTCAGCATCACTGCATGTGTTTGTGAGTCTGAAGAGGCCTTTATAGACTGTTGTCGGACATGTGGGTTAATAACAGACTTAGGGGGTTGATCTGGACTTAGATGTTTTCCCAATGCTCACTTTCTCTTATATTAAATCTCTTTCTTATACACATAAGAGTTTTTATGAATTTGTTTTTCTAATCTACCCAGACTAAAATAAACTGGATTATACAAAGAACATGGCACCCCGAGTGAAGGAATATTGTTAACAACCTGCTATATGCAGAAGACGCAACCTTACTTGCAGAAAATCGTCTTGAAACACTTGCTGGTAAAGGTCAAAGATAGCAGCTTTCTTAATGAATTACAATTCAATATACAGAAAAATCCAAATCATGACAACTGGACCAAGAGGTAGCCTCATGATAGGAAATAGAGAAGAGACTTAATCTGTCAAGAATTTCATCTTGGTTGGATCAGATGTTTATGGAAGCAGCAGTCAGGAGATAAAAAGACTCATTGCATGGCATAAAGCTTTGCATGAGACATTTTTAAAGTGTTTGAAAAGCAAGGATGTTACCTTGAGGATTTAAATATACATTGTGCAAGCCAGGGGATTTTCAGATGCCTCATATGCATGTAAAAGTAAGATATTGAATAAGGAATACCAAAGAAAAACCAATGCATTTGAATGATGAGATTATTAACGAATATTGAAAGCACCATGGACTGTCAAAAGAACAAAAGGGTCAGTCTTAGAATTACTGCCATACTTACCCAGGAGGGGAGATACCATGATGTTGAAGGTGGTTTCCCCAGGGCGAGGCTTATCCATTGCACTCTGGATGTGCTGACTCTTGCAATTTCCCCAAATGTGGGAAACTCGACTGCAGAATTTGTGGTATTGGGGGGCGGAAGGGCAGTTCTGAATTCATGCTCTTTCCAAGAAAAAAAAGTACTTCTGGAGTGCTCCTTATAGGCAATGATGGCAAAAGTTCATCTCATGTATTTTTAACATGTTATCAGGAAAGACTTGTCTGTGGAAAAAGACAAAATGCTTGGAAAAGTAGAACGGAAGTGACTAGACTAGATGGATTGACTAGATGGAGTGATACAGTGGCTATGTTTGGTTTCTGGGTAACTTATACCTGGTTCTCACTCCACAATGCTGAAAGAATTCACGCTGCAGAAGCACTTTGTAATTCAAGTGAGTTTATATGAAGGAAAAGAAAGTTTCAATTTACAGTCTCAACAGCTCACACATGATTTCTGGAAAGTGTGCCAAGCCGCATGGAAGCCATGCAGTGGTTCACAACTGGACACACACAGTAAAATCCATATGTGTGGAACTGGTGAATCTCAGCAGACTAAGAGACCAAGAG
Organism: Nesogale talazaci; assembly: GCA_004026705.1. NCBI lineage: Eukaryota > Metazoa > Chordata > Mammalia > Afrosoricida > Tenrecidae > Nesogale > Nesogale talazaci. The sequence continues at coordinate 43,235 of PVJH01004239.1, forward strand.
CATGTGGGCACCAGTAGGCCCAGCCTGGACCCCTGAGTAGACAGCAGGTGTATGTGAGTCCATGGCAGAAACCCTTGCACTTGAACAAGGGCATTGAAGGGTATTGAACACCTTTGATAGGGGAGGCAGTTGAAAGTATTGACTCATCATCATATTGACTACAGCCGGGTGATGTCATGGTCCCAGGTGGAGGCTAAGTTTCAGGTTTTATCTATGCTAGGGGTCTTCCTCTATGTAATCAGTTTGGGTCTTCCCATAGGTGTCCAATTAGTGTTTTATTTTTTCCCCAAACCCTCTATGTGAGTCTTTGCAAACATTGGGGAGGCAACTAGACTATTCTCAGAATCTAGCTACCTTTCAGCTACAACAAATGCTTCAAATATGAGAAGAATTTTGAGGATGTTGCAAGATTGGGCAGTGTTTCTTTCTGTTGTTCATTGGGTTTCTGTGTGTCAAAACAGACTCAATGACATCTTACAGCAATAACAACACTATTAAAAATTTGGGGTGCATCACTGCCCTCTGCTGGTCGTGAGAGCTACGCAGCCTTGCTCCCAGAGAGCTGCTGCTGGATTTGAAGTGCCAAGCTGATAGGCCGCAATCACTATTAAAAAAATAGTCACTATTTTTTTACTATTCACTATACTAATCACTATTAAATTTACTAATCACTATTAAAACTTATTTGGGGTTCCCTTATACCTGGCATCCTAGTGGGGTACACGTTGGACTGTGATCCACAAGGTCAGGAGTTTGAAACCACCAGTGAGAAAGAGCAGGCGTTCCATGCCTAGAAGGAGTTGCAGTCTCTGAACTCCACAAAAGCAGTCTGCTCTGTTTCACGGGGTTTCCTTGAAGCAGGGTGGGCTTGCGGGCCATGGGTTTGAGATCCCATCTTACAATAATAGATTGAGGGTCCAACCCTAGGGTGTTAAGGAAAATCAGGAATATAGACTACTAATGTCATTACAGAAATTCTTTTGATTAGTGCAGGCAGGTAGGTCAGGCAAAACTGATAAGCATTTATTCTAAATCAGGTAACTATCAGATGAAGAATAATGTAGGATCACCTAATTAAATTCCCTCTTAACTATTTAATTTTTCATAAGTAAATATTTCAAGGTCTGTGACATTCAGTTTGGAACATCTTGGCTAGTCAGATGTTTTCAAACAAGCAGAACAGCAGCAATATAAAAAGAATCATCAGGTGCATCTGAGAATCCAGTCTGTGCTATGACAGCTGAGGCTGCAATCGTAGAACTAGATATTACCATTTCTCGAGGAGGGTTCAGGGCTGCTTCACAAAGGAGTCAAACCTTCTACAACAGGAAATAATCATTTCTTCCTGACTGACATCACTACCCATTGTCAAGTAGACTGTTTGTTCCAGGGGAAATTAACTCCAACTCTTCACAATTAGGCTTATAAAATTAGGAATAATGCAAGCACTTTTTGTTCTTCTGAATCATTGCAATAGAGAAGTGATGAGGTCTTCCAGAACGCTGAGATATTTTCCAACAAAATACCATCTTCGAATCCCTTATTCATAATAAGGTTAAAGATGAATAAAATTATTCCTTTCACTGCTAATATTTCAGATACTTGAAAATATTGTTAAAACAAAAGCATCTTATAAGTCACAGTTAAAATAAATACACACACACACACACCCCACACACACCTCAATACTAAATTCTGGAATGCAGTAGGGAGAGCTACTTCTTAAAACAAATTTCTTGGCTGAGCCCGGGTGGCATAGTGGTTGTGCATGGGACTGTGGCCCACTGGGTTGGAGGTTCAAATCCAGCTCCACAGGAGCAAAGGCTGGGCCTCCTACTCCCACCACCTGAGGGTAGTGATGACAAAAAAAATTTCTTATATTCATCCTACTAAGGACAAGCATTATATGATCCTTTTCAAAAAGAAGACACAAACAGATGCACATAAAGAACGCTGTTCATTAGTGAGTACAAGAAAAAAATTGAAAGGAAGAGAGAACTATGCCCTCGATCACTGCAAACACAAAGGCCAAGCCCACTGCCATGGTGTGGACACTGACTCCTAGTACCTGCTGTGGGACAGTGAGGCTATAAAACTTTAAGAGAGCAGATCATCTCATCTTTCTCCAGCAGGGCAGCTGGTGGATTTAATAATCAAAGAATTTCATGAGAAATCAGAGGTTCTTCATAATAATGCTACAAATCTTCTGGACACTCAGGGGAAGCTTTTAAAGGTTTCAGACATTTTAGATATATTATCAGCCATGAAAAGCCTTCAAAAACTTTGTGGAAATGCATTCCCATCACATATTTCAAGACTCCAGTATTGGTATCGGTATCCCATTGTGTTCATTTTAATTATTATTAATCTTACCTTCAATCTTTAATTAGTACATTAAATAAAGGATATTTTGATAATTTTAAAATTATATTATACCTAAAATTTTGAACTTAATGCTTTTATGATTTCCAATTTTATCAAATCAATAAATGTGCATGGTAGACATAAAATTGTACAGAGAACTTATATTGCCTCCTATATCTATCTGATACAATGTTAATGTTCCTGAAATAATCACTTTCCATTGTCTCAACTTTGAGTCTCTTTTGCCAGTTCTGAACTATAACAACTGACTTAAATCTGCATATGTTTCTTTGTCATTTAAATGCATTTTCTTAAAAAAGTATTTTGCTTACACTAAAGTTAGTTCTATTCAATTAGTTATGATTGACCAACTCCACCTAATAGATTCTGATTGATGGATTTTATGTGCTTCTCCCTCTTGATATGCCACGTTAATCTAATCCATCTGTCATCTTTTAAAGTTGTACCCTTACTCTTAAATTGCTAGAACCAGTAGATGATATTTGCATTCTCTTCTCTAAGCATGTTCAGTTGATTCTGAAACTTGAGAGCAAGGAAGGAATGTAGTTAGAGAAAATATGTATTGCCTTTCTTCTGTTATCCTGTGAAGAGTAATTTTTTTAAAGCATTGACTTTTCTTTCATTTCTTTCACCAAACTTTTCACCGCTGGATAAAGTACATTTGAATGGGAAAAACAGCATCTGGTCAATTCCACACATTCATCTTCTTCCTCTTTGGGTGTCAGCTATCTTGTCGGAGTAAAGAGTACACCTCTGTTGCAATACACAGAGAAAACAATATTTAGGAAGCTAGTACATGTCCATATTGTCTCTAAAGATATAATTTTGAGGTGTGGCAAGCCCCTTGGATGGCAGATTTAAATTATATTCTTAAATGTTTTATAATAAAGGACGGTAGATTGTTTCCACATGTTTTATTTATTCTACTGTTTCATTTTTGTTTTGTTTTATTTTGTTTGGCATCACATCACTGCCCTGGTGGAAGTAGGAAGCCCAGCTTTGCTCCTGGAGAGCTGCTGCTGGATTTGAACCACCAACCCTGTGGGTCGCAGTCCCACACACAACCACTATGCCACTGGGGCTCAGCCCAATTCTACTCTTTCTTAAATGATACTGAAATCCTGTGGAGGATAATGTGATATAATTGTTTGCCCACCACAAACTATCTATATCAATGGGAAAAAAGAGGCTGTACATTATCCTTGGTGAGATTTTTATGTGCTGCAGTGGCCTTAATAATTAGGAACAATGCAGGTTTGGCAGCTTAGGACAAAACAATTGTGTCTGCCTTCTCTATAGTTCTTAAGCTACGTGTGTGGTTTGCTGATGATAACAGAGAACTAGACCCCATTCTTTTAGATGTATTTTAATTGAGGAAAGGCAAACCAGCAGATTTAGATTTTAATTATGACCAGCAAGTCCTATAGAATATAGTCCTTGGTGAGTTCCTGAAATTCTAGGAGGTTTGACAGGAAGCAGGTAGCTGTTTGAACAGGAAAGACTGCAGGCTGAAGTCTTACACAATTCAGCTCCCAAGACTGATGGGAACCTAAGAAAGGAGTAGAGATTTGATTCTTTACAAATTAGACTCAGTAAGATACAAGTACATTTTGTTTTCCTCTGTAAGATCTACTGGGAACCAAAGGCTTGATAGGAGAGTGCACATGGTTTGAACATCCATTAATGTTGGTATTTGGTGCCATGGGGTTGAGTCCAACTCATAACTGAACCTCAAGCTTGAGCAGAACTGCTGCATAGGGGTTTGGGCTATAATCTTTCTGTGGTCTGCTGAGTGTATCCAAACTTTTCAATTACCTCATAAATGTCCTAACATGAAATTTTAGACAGTGGAGAACAAAACTGCCATAGTCCAGTATGCACGAAAAGGCATCCACTGTCTAAATCATCAGGAAAGGGTGGGAAAGGGGCATAGGGATATCAATGGTTAGTTTCTGCATGAAGTAATGAAGAGGTTTTGGAAATAGATTTGACAACTTCACAGAATTGTGACATTAAAAGCAACATTGAATTGTACATGAAAAGTTTTCAAATGGCCCGTTGTGCTGTGTTTTATTCCAGTTTTAAAATAAACACTCAAGAGATTAAAACGTAAAAGATATTGAGAAGAACAGTAGTTGCCAGGCGGTGAGGGAAAGAAGCACAGCTAGCGACCGAGAGCAGAGAGGGGAAGGAATTGCTCGATGGAGTACGGTGATCATGAACATGTTATTTAATTCACGTGTCCAAACCTATAACATTATACATGCTGAAAATAAAACTCAATACGCACAAAGAGAAAAGTAATCCTCCAAGATGTTAGGAACTGGAGAATAGAGTATGGACTAAGACAAAGGGATTTAAATAGATTCCCGATGGAAGTCATAACTAGACCGAAAGGAGTAAGCATAAAAATGTTAACTTACTGAAGGAATTGGAAAATTGGTGTCTTTACTCAAACCTATAAGACCACAGACATTGGAAATGTACATCAATACTTTCCTGTACCTGGTATTGTTTTTTTTTTCTTTTGCGTAGAAGTACAGTTAATCATTCTGCACCTGTTTTATGTATATGCCAGTGTGGAGTCAATAAGTTGGTCTGGGTGGGAACTGGATTTCTGCATTAAGAGAGGGATATTACAGACAGAAGAATCAACCTTGTGGTGTTGAATTACATTTTGATACATTAATTTGAATGCAGGCTTATCTCAATGGATATTCAAAAGTAGTCATAGATGCACATGTACACAAGGATCAGTATTCTTGCAGGTACACTGAAACCTAGGAGAGCTGGAACTCTCTGTGATTGCCTTGTTTTTCTAGATACAAGTTTTTTTCTTTTAACAGGACATAGTTTTATTATTTTTCTTACTCATTTAAATGGAGATATTTGAATTTTTTTTCCCTGACAGGTGTCCACTCTACACAAGCTCTCGTTTTTGCCAGTTTTACTATATTACTAAATCCAGGGCTGTCTATTTCATAAAGACTTTTTCTTGAAATCTCACAAAGGCAGTTTTACCCTACCGTAGACGGTCGCTTTGAACTTGCATCGTCTCCAAGGGCAGTGAGTTTTATGTGCTATGAGGAATAGGCACAGTGACCCTCCAGTAGCACACCTATAACCCAGGTCTTACCTCCTAAATATCATCGTCCAATTAAAACATCCAAGACTTCTTGGGGAAATGGCTAACTATGGGAGAACTTAGAACAGAAGGTGTGCTTAGAGGATTTTGCATTTGGGCAAGAGAGAATGTGCAAGAAAATAAGAAAGGAAAGAAAGATCAAACAATATGAAAAAAATAAGTAAATACCCTGTTAGTTAATTCCTATACAGGTAATGCTAACAAGAAAGCATAGAGAAGATCTATGATGTCAGTGCACAGAGTTTTGACAAAGACAACTTCAAAGTTGAAATTTGAGTAAAAGTTTGAAAAGAGTTTAAATGCTCAATCAAGGCTTAGCACAGAGCTTAGTTTAGAGAATATTCTCAATACGTAGACAATTTTTAGTGTAAAAAACTAAAGAAGATATTTCCATAATATCCAAAAGGTATAATGACCATGTATGAGTCTTTTATTGTGATTGCAGTTCATGATGACTACTTTGTGTAGAAGAAACTAATTTAAACAGGTGCAAGTTTTATCATTTGAGAACATTTAAGCAATAGGAAGTAATATTTTCACTTCATCAAAGATTTCATGCACAGTAAAATGTCTTTAAATTATGTAGTTTGTCATAATTTCCTAAAACTATACTAAATAAAGTTTTGCATAATTTTCTTTCTTCCATTTTGTGTTTTAAGTTTAGTAAAGTACTCTCCTAATGTTTGAGATTGTAGAGCACCATCGCCTCTGTACTTTCACAGCCATGATAAAAGTCTTCTCTTAGAATACATTTCCCACTTGATGTGCTGAGTTTAACATGAAGCATGCAGTTTTACATATATAATGGCTATTTATTATTAGGTGTTTAATATTTTCCAAAAACTACTCTTTCACATGCATACAAGGTGATTGAAAACACCAGGGTTCAAGTCAAGTGTCCCTTAGTTCTCAACGTATTTTTCTTTGCTTTTCAAGACTTTACAGAAGCTTTGCGCAACAGATTTACCCAAATGGAAATTGGATGTTGAATAAGAATGGTGAAAATAATATGATATGAGTCAAAAATATAGGGAAGAAAAACAGCAAATAAATTTGTCTTAAAATAAGTATAGCTAGGGTGTACCATCGAGACAAGGATCATGGAATTTCCTCTCATGGTACAAGGAGATACCAGTCCCTGAAAGAAGACTGCACACTCAGTAAAGGTCAGCGAAAAAGAGGAAGACCCTTGACATAGGAACAATTGAGAGGATGGCGCAGGACTGGGCAGAATTTTGTTCTGTTGTACATGTAGTTGCTAGGAATTGAGCCAATTTGACAACCCATAGAGCAACAGTAGCAATTCTCTCCAATTTTATGTATTATCAAATGAATTCATTATAATAATACTCACACATAGGTATTGTAATTATTCAGTGTTACACATACAGTCACTAAGGCACAGACCAGTTGAATACTAAATTAATAAGTGCCAGTCTAATCTAATGAACCTGGCATTAGCATCAATCATTGATTAGCATCAATCTGCCATTCTGGAAAAGAAAAAAATACATTTTAGGAATCTTATGTATTATATAGAGAGGTATGATAAGGTTGTCATCAAAAATTCTACTTTTATTTCTTTTTAAAATGCCATTGGAATTGACTGCCCATTTCAGAGGAAAGCAATACTGGAAAACTTTTGCATCTCTTTGAAATAGTGTATGCATAACATGGAAAAATTGTCTGATATGAAGGCCTAATGAATGGAAGCAGAACATTGTCAGAGGTAGTGCTAGAGGATGGACCCCCTTCTAGTTGAAATTCACTTGAAATGGGACTCAGAGGGAGGTGCTATTTCAGAGTAAAGCTGATCATGGCGTTATGAATAGAACAAAGTCTATGGAATCCTTGAGCCTTGTCATTTACTGATGGAGCACAACAGAAGATGAAGGGAACAGCTGCAAAATCCACTAATAATTGAAGCTTAGGATGTCCAAAGAATAAATCTATAAAATTGAAAACCGTGAAAAATGAAACAAAGCAGCGAGATCAATATAATAAAAATAGTGAGTAGAATTGACTGGTATTAGCTATTTTGAAATAGAAAATCAGATGGCTTAGTGTCCTCGGAATAAAGAAATCTAGAGGAATAGCATTTCCTTCATTGTAAAAAAATACATTTCAAAGCCTGCATTTTATCCAAGCCATGATATTTTCAGTGACTTCATAGACATGGGAAAGTTAGACACTGAGTAAGGAAGACAGAAAAAGGAGTGTGTTTGAATTGCGGTGTTGGCAAAGAATACTGAAGGTAACTTGGTCTGCCAAAAGGACAAATAAGTCTGTCTTGGATGTTGGCCATAATGTTCCTTAGAGGCAAGGATGGCAAGACTTTGTCTTACATATTTTGAACATGTTGTCTGGAGAGATCAGTCCCTGGAGAACATCATGCATGGTAAAGCAGAGGGGAAGCAAAAAAGAGGAAGGCCCTCAACAAGTGTACTTAGCTTAATAGCTGCAACAATGTGCTCAAACGTAGGAATAATTGTGAGAGGAACCCAGGACAGGGCAGTGTTTTGTTCAGTTGTGAATTGGGTTGGAATGAATAAGAACCAACTTGATAGCACCGTCACACCATTATAAGCTACAAAAATTCACATAAAAATAGATAACTTAAAAAAGTCATATCCCAATGGATTTTATTTATAGTTAGATTTTATTTATAGTTCTCTTTAAATTTCCAGGAGCAGGTGTTTTTAAAAACCAATCTTATGAAAAAATGTAAGTAGAAATAAATCACCCTCTAATTGTATCAGATGATAAAAGAAGTGCATACTCTAAGACTACAAAATGAGGTATAAATTTCTAAAGAAGAAAAAACATTCAGGATACGTGTTTTTTTTTAATTTATGAACAGGGGTATAAAGATCTCAAAACTGCATTTGAAATGTTTTTAACATACATTTCATTTACCCCAGACATCTACTAAATTCTATATCATCAAGTCTCCATAGACATTGAAGCACAGATTCCAGAGTTAACATGCCTAACAACTCCGCCAGATAGATTGAATTTGTACAATTGCATAATCTTTCCCTGACTCCTGCTCTTCATGTATAAACTAGGAATTACAATGGTACCTGGATTTTGAGGTAAATAGTGGGCTTCAATTGGTAAAACTGCCATAACAACAGTTGCTGAGTGGCCTAGCGTGATGTTTGACTCACAGCAACTCCATGTGACAGCGTAGAACTCACCTATAGGATGTCCGAGGTTGGGCCTGTACCACAGCCTGCTCGTGGGTCGCCAGGTCTTTCCTGGTGGAACCATGAAGGGAGTCTGAACTGCCAATATCATGATAATCAGTCCAGCACTTAACCGTCATTCTCTCCCAGCGTTCTTTTTATTAGAATAGTTCCTGACACTGTGTTCGGTTTATAATTTATAAAATTCATTGATACTTCCCAAAATAACGTATGGACAGCTATGCCGCTAGTTGAGTGCTAATGCAATCTGGAGTGTGCACATTGACCTACATGTGTCGTGGTCATATTCATGATGATGGGCCACATTTCAAAATAACAAGTGCAAAGAAAATGATCTACAATATTCGGCCAGAATTTTGCAAATTGAAGTCTTCATTTTGCTCACAAGTGATTTATTTCTGTCTACAGGGCCAATATTTTCTACTAATGGAGCAACAGATTCATAATTAGCTAGACATCTTGCAAAGCTACAAGTTTCTGAAATTGGCAAAGAAATGCCATGCTCATAAAATGTAAAGGAAAACGGAAAAGCCTTAATACTGTCTTCCCAGGAATATTTTGTTTAAAATATTTTCAACACTGAAATAAGTGTCATTTTAACAAAATAGCAATGTCAATCACAAAGCTATGCATTTTTTAAAAAAATAATTAATTTGACCAGCGGTCTATTGATGGAATGGAATACATGCAAAATAATACTGTTTTGAGTTCTGATTCACGAAATGATGAGGTGGCAAAAAACACTTGCAATTTCCATTCATTATAATGAGCTACAGTCAAAACAATTTTACATGCAATAAAGACATCCTCGATAAATAGTGTACTCCTGCTTGCATAGTGCTACTGAAAATGGATATAAAAGGTCTGTCTTTTTAAATTAAAAAATGTTAACATTAAAAATTATTTCTTGTTCATCTTCCATTTAATTTAAAACATTTTTATTGTGAGCTGTTTGGTGGTTTTATATTTCAGTTTAAACTACATAGCCACACTTCGCCCAATGGCTTAAGCCACCCTTCATGTTTAATTTCTGTTCTCGTGCGTGTGAATTAATTTCTCCTCCTCCACCCTAAGAGATACTTGTTTCACCTGCCTTCTCTGCCCTTGTCTCTAGGTAACCTTGTCCATAGTCCATTCCCTTTGATATGCTGATGTTTTGTCTTTTTTGTTTTCCTTTTACTATTGATCTCAAACAATATTTGTCCTTTATCGATGAACTAATTTAATTCAGCATGACATTCTCCAGGTAGATCCATGACATGAGGTGCTTTGGGGTTTTCCATTATTGTGTTTTAGGGAACACTTCATTGTATTTATGTACCAAAGTTCCTTTATTCATTCTTCTGTTTGGGTATTTAGATTGTTCCTTTGTACAATCAAGATAGGTTTGCATAGGTCTGTGGGTGCTATAATTCTTACCTCTTTAGGGTATCTAGCCAGCAGAAGCACTGCAGAATTATGTAACATGTCTAGTACCAGTGGTTTGAGGTAGTGTCATATTGCTGCCCCCATACATGCAGACTCCCCAGAGGGAGCACAGGAAGAGCTGCCCCGACCCTCTTTGCAACTCAGACCCACAGAGCCCCAAGACACATGGGTGGCAATAATGTTTTAATGCAATTGTTTGAGCAGCGAATGGAAAACCAACAATCAATAGCGTGGTAGGCAGCTTTGGGGATGGGATTTCAGGTAATTTATCAATTCCTATCATTCTTCCTCAAAAATAATCATCCCAAATCTTAACGATAAATCCATATCGGGTATTTAGTTACCAGCGTCATTTGTACAATTGAGTAGTGTCTCTGTCTTATGATATTCTAGAAAGGAAAATGCATTTCGTTTTTATTTAGAGAAAAATCATTTAATACTTGATCAGATACAAGATGCATTTCATTTTGAATTGTCACATGCACACTCCCAAAACAGTCAGAAAAATGCAAACTTGTTACCTTCAAATTGGTTCTGACTCATCCTGATCCTGCAGGACAGAGTCGTCAGACATCATAGAGTTTTCAAGACTAAAATCCTTACAGAGTCAGCCTGTCACCGAGTTCTCCCCTTGGAGATTCTAGTCACTAGACATGAGGGGATCTAACCTGACAAGCTGCAGGTTAGATGACGAGCACTTGACACTCTGTACCATGAGCACTCCTTGGTCATTGAATAACTTGTTGTAGGTAGGTAGTTGACACTGACAGGCTAAGAACCATTATACCAAAACCTTCCACGAAGAACATATTTCATAGTTTTAGACCATTTTGCAAATTGCACTCCATTTTGATATCTCATTACCAGGTGACCTTTTTGTAATTTGAAAAGTGATATACTTGAAGTTCCTTTTGCACATACATTGTTTTTGAGCTTATTAAGGCCAACCATTATATCAGTTCCAAGTCATTGTCCCTCTCCCTCAGAAACGAAGCACGCTGGACTAGTGCTGCCCCATTCTCACAGTTCCTATTATGCTTGACATCATTGCCATAACTGGTGGGTCAGTGCACCTTGCTAAATAGCACCTTTTTCATTAACCCTGTACTTCACCAATCTTGCTGTCTTCCCCCAGGACTGTTCTCTCCCTATAACATGTTCAAAGTACTTAATATCAATTCTAACCATTCTTATGTCTAAGAAGCAACCTGTTCTTTTCCCCAAAAAAGATTTGTTTGTTCTTTGAAGAGTCCCTGGTACTTTCAGTAGTCTCTGTCAGCACTGTAATTGAAATGCACCAATGCTTTTCCCATATTCCTTACTCATTGTCCAACAGTTACATGCAGATTAGGTAACTGACGATACTGTAGCTGGGGTCAGGTGTACTGTAGTCCTTTGAGTGGCATCGTCAAACTGTAACGCATGAAGGAGATCTTTGAACAAATCTTGTAAATACAGATCTTGAGTGCTGCTTCCATGAGTAGGAAGTAGGGATCCAAAGTCTGTCTACCATGTACACCGGGCATTCAATACTCTAGAGATATATTCTCAAAGATTTATTATTGAACAGTAACTCTTAGTCTTTGGATAAAAATAATAAAGGCTAGAATATTTAAATTGAAAAATCTTGTGGCCTCAAGAGCACTATCCATTTTCTTATTAGTTTTGTTTTGTATTTATATTAGACAGTTTTCCCTTTTTTTACAAACATGTTCATATTTCCTTCTGACTATTTGTTCATAGTTTCCTGTAACATATTAAACTTGATTTGTGCTTTGGCATTGATTTTACTAAAAAATAATTAGATGGGCTGAGCCCTGGTGGCATAGTGGTTGTGTGTGGGACTGCAGCCCACAGGCTTGATGGTTCAAATCCAGCAGCAGCTCTCCAGGAATAAGGCTGGGCTTCCTACTCACACCAGGGCAGTGATGCCACAAAAAAAATTAGATGGGATTCTAAATGGCTATATCACATATCTTATTAATCATACTATGTTCCTATTAATCTAGGAGTATTATATTTAAATTTTTCATATTTAGATTTTTGTTCCTATTTTTATTTTTTCTAATTGACTTGATTTTTGTTCTGGTTACAGTGCATTACTAATTGCACTTTATAATAAATATTTATTATAAGTCATATATTATAAACTTTATTGTATAAATAATATCATGTATTATATAGGTAAAATATAGATACCATATAAAGTACTATATTGTTAACATCGTATAAATACCATTTAAATAAAAATTATATGTTTTAAGTTATATATTATAAAGCTAACATAGTTATTAAAATCCTTTAAATTACTGATACTACTTTCTCAATTATTTCATTCAGATGTAGTATGCAATAGTCATACAAAATGTATTAAAATGTTTATGGTACTTTAGAATAATTTATTAAATGTGTATTAATTTAAGAAGTATACACACTTAATGGTAAACCTTTTCAGTTTACTTTCATGTGCACACTCAGTTATAAATATCCCTTAATGTAATATATATAACTAGTTAACTTATTTTAAGAGGCATGAATTAATTTTAACCATCTTGTGCTTACATAGCAATACTTCTGGTCTTACAACATATAAATGAGTGATTTAATTCTTGAAAAACTCATGATGCTTAACCTCAATCAGTAGGAACTAAATTTTATATCTTACCAGTAAATTTCACAAAATTATTACTTTATTAATATAATTGGTTGCAAAAGACTATAGATGATTGCATGACAGCCTAATAGAGACAGAGATGCAAAGCAAACTCTTAAATAGTAAGAAGTCATGAGATAATTTTGAGGCCTAATTATGTGGTTTTTGTGGGTCAGCCATCCAAAACCAAATTCCCATTGCATTTCAAATGTATCCTCACTGCTGCTGTCATAATTTCTGAGCTATGGAGACTCAGAGAGCTGCTCTGTTCCACATCTCAACCTTGATTATTTGTCTGGTAACAGGATGGCAGATAAAATGTGACGTGAGACCAGCAGTTCTGCCCAGTTAGCAACCATTGTGTTTCAGACCTTTACAACGGCCTCACAGGTACCAATTGACCAACCAAAGAAGGACAGGGCCCTGAGCCCCCATAAACTCCTTGGGGAAGGGAGGCATCACAGCAGCATGCCTGCAGATCTGTTGCAATGAGCACCTCACTCCATGAGGAAAAGAGCAATGCCGGTGCTCTCAAACCCTCTGTCACTTTTCTGTACAGACACATACTAAACCCCTGAGGCAGCATTTCAAAGCAGAAAAGTGCTCCAGCAATGGTCAGTGAGACTATGATTTTCCCCATGAGAAACAGCCCACTGAGATAGAAAACATGCAAAACCAGAGAAGTGTGAGCTTGTGTTCTTCAGACAAGCCATCCCAGATAAATACCAAATCAGAGTCAGAAAATAATAAAATGACTCTGAATTAAAATATTAAAACATCTACTTCTACTTCAATTTGAAGAATTCTTAGTAAGTAGAGACTGCACACAGAGGACTTATTCCAAAGATGTTATTATAAAATCCACATTACATAAAAGAAGGAGGTAGATAACATATATAAGTCATTTACTTTTCCCTAGGACTTCTCAGGATTTGGTGAAGTCAGGAGTCTACATAAAACAAATTCCAGATCTATGGGATGTATTTGCAGTTGCATGTGTATCGAATTTTATACTGCTGTTGTCTTCTTTTATGGGGCCATGTCTTATATTGGAATCTTGATCATCATTTTCTTGTGATGGGAGAAAATACACAATATTGTTTCAATAAAATATAAACCCCTTAAGACATGAGAGATGAAGACATCCTCACTGTGATAGGTAGGTTTATTGTGCCAACCTGGCCAATAGGAACATTAATAAACTCACAGTTTGATTGGAGGGTGAGATAAATGGCTCATCAATGCCCACCCCCCTCTGTCTTGCTCTCTGGTGATCTGATAAGCATGCAGCTATAGGTAGTTCTCTGTGTCAACTTGTGAGTTACCCTACCTGTGGAACAGCCAACGCATGGATTGTGTCACTAGAGTTTGAGGGTTCATCTAAGACCTGCTTCATCATGCTCTGCAAACATCATGTGAGCTTGAAACTGCCAGATACTGTCTTCTTGCATTTCATTCTTGAGTCCCATATCCCATCTGAGCCTATTTCTATTAGCTCCTGAGCTGCTGACTGTTGGTGACCTGCCCTGCTGTTTGCTGCCTGTGGTAGAGCTGTCTGCATTGCCTGAAGGACTCCACTGTCTGCTTCCTTGACCTTGGACAGAACAGCACATGTGAGTTGAAGGATCTCCAGTATATTAGCAGTCCATGGAAGTGAATTGAACTGAGACCTTTTTACTGCTGAGTGAACTAATTAGCTGTTACATTCCTTCATGATATAGCATCTTCATATGTGTGTATGCATGTATGTGTATGTATATAAATACTCATAAGTGTCATGGTGTATGTATGTGTATGCAACACATGCATACACATACATGTATATATAGGCATCCACATACATCCACATATTCGGAACAGACATGGGGATTGTTTTATAAACTGAAAAGAGTTTATGAATTCATATTATTTACTGTAGCATCCAATTCTTAATATCAGTAAATGGATCCTTTTTTATGGCTCAGCTTTGGAATAGAGAAGCTGATTTCTACATTAGCATCTGAGCTAACGTGGACTCCAGTGATAGGCAGAAACTGGGACGACAGAGTCCTCTCTGGGTAACCCTATTCACCCTGGCTCCAGAAGCGTTTGTTTTTTTTTTATTATCTGCATATTCCACAACTATGGAAACATTACTAATAAGATTAAGAAATAAAATATCAAACTATAACATTGTGACGCTTAACTTAAAAATCTGATGATGGCTTTATAGCAAAAAAAGTCTATTTCACCCCAGATGCAGCATTCCTTCAGGACAATTGCTTTGCTGTTTCTCTAATATCCAACAGAACATATTGTTGTAGCCCCAAATGTGCTCTGGCTAGTGATGTGCCAGTCTAGAAGGCTAAAGAAAATAACATGTTTGATATTTCAGCTTTCTTCCAAGTTGAAAATGTTTCCCCAAGAATTGCCTGTCTCCATCCCTTCCTCCCTCCCTCCCTTCCTTCCTTCCTTATACCCTTTTTGCAGTCTGTTCCTCCACTTTTAAATTTCAATGGCAAAGGTGCTCTTTTAAAATTCCTCAAATCAACCTATCAATGGCAAAACATAATACAAAGAAAATACAAGGAAAATATTCTAGCCTCCATCATCAGCAGTAGAAAATAACCTAAAATACTCTAGTTAAAATAGTATTATCTTTGTCTCTCCATAGCAGTTATATGTTATTCCCTTGTGAGAAATAGAATTCCAGTTGGCAGAGACAAAAAGATTACTTTGAGTGTATAATATTAATTTTAGGCAACCACTATGATTAATGTTTTAAAAACAATATTGTGAGGTTTTCCTTATGAATAAAGCTGAAATGTTTATATTATAGTAACGCTGTAGTATTGAACCAATATAAAGTGGAACAAAAAACCTACAGAAGCATAAAGCAGCCAAACCATAAGTCTGAATATCAAAAACATTTGCCTTTAAAGATCATTAGCTCACTACTATAAAACCTCCTAAATTGAAATGTAGAAGGTTTATTTGAGAATACCAGTTGATATATGATTTCCTGTGGATTAAATGCACTTTCCAGAAATTAGAATTCCTGGGGAAAAATCCTAAACCATCTTATAAAAAGGGAAACATATACATAGAGACAACAAAAATAGCACCATTATATGTAGCAAGATATGAATGAAGTATTGTGATGCTTACAAATATTAAGGATTTTTTAACAGTTCTTTAATCAAATAATATGAATAAAGTTCTGTAGCACAATGGTTAATCACTCAGGTTTGGAATCAAAATGTTTGAGCTTAAATATTAGTTTATCTGTGTGGTCTTTTACAAATTGTCTAACATCTCCAAGTCAGAGGAGAGTAGAATTTCAATTATTTCACCAAGGTATTGCACAGAAGGATGCCTAGAAAGTATACCTACATCCTGGTACAAAATAAATTGTCAATAGTTAATATTTATTATTATTGAAGGTATAGTAATTCCAATATTATTATTGGAAGACCCATTTTCAGTCTGTCATTTAATGTTTAACATATGTTATTTCTGTTTTAATATCTATCAAGAAAAGTGAATGGAAAGAATGAAAGAAAAACAGCACAATGAAAAATTAGACATGTCCATCATTTTATGACAAGAATTATCTTCAGAGCAGGACATTTACAGAACAATCAATCATCACCTATCATCCCTGACTCGGCCTCTTTGTGTCTGGTTGCAATTCTGTATACTTATTCTGCACATGGCATAGGATAATATTCCATACATGGTATAGGGTAATATTCTGTACATGATATAGAATATTCCATATGTGGTATAGGATAATATTCCACACTTGGCATAAGATGATATTCTATACCTGGTATAGGATAATATTCCATACATGGTATAGGATAACATTCTATACATAGGATAGGATAATATCTCATACAAGGTATAGGGTAATAGTCCATACATAATAAAGAATAATATCCCATATGTGGTATAGGATAATATTCCATACATGGTATAGGATAAAATCTGCCCATGATATAGAATAATATTCCATGTGTGGTATAGCATAACAATCCACATGTGGCATAAGAAAATATTCTATACATGGTATAGGATAATATCCCATACATGGTATAGAATAACATCCACACGTGGTATAGGATAATATCCCATACTTGGTACATGGTCTTATTTCTTGCATACAAGGGACAAAATATTGATTGATGGGATAGAGCAAAAGAACTGCTCAATTACATTCCACTGCTAGCAGAAGTCCTCGCAGTGCCTTTGAGATAAATGCATGGCATCAATTGTATTTGGGGGTATGGAGGGGTTCATTTATAAATAGTCATTTTCATTTATAACCTGAGATTCTCTGGAGGTATAGTGGTTTATGTTTGGGGCTTTTATTCACAAGGTCCTTTTTTCAGCAAAGGAAGTTGATACTGTCTGTTCCTGTAAAGATTTAGTCTCAGAAACCCATTCTCCATACAGGGTTCATATAAGTTGAAGTTGACTTTTTGACTAGGGAGTTTATTAATTGTATCATTAAAGTTGTATGTCCTTTTTATGAAAAACACCCCAAAAAACTCTTTTGGCAGTCTCATACTTAAATAATTACAGATGAGGTGATAATATGCCGGTGTCACATACATTACCACAGTCTCAGTGGCACAATGACTAAATGTTGTTGGCTAATGCAACGGTTGGTGGTCACTTCTATAAAGATGGAAAGTCTTTGATTTCCTATGGGGCAGTTCAACTTTGTCCTGTAGGGTGACTGTGAGTTGAATCAGGACTGTGGTTTGCCAATGTGCAAAATTGTCACTTTCATACTTCATTCATCCAATGTAGGTTACAGAAAACACTAGCGAATTCATGACACCATCATGCTACTCAATAAAAAAATGAGAGACACTTTGGGAACCTTCAAATATTTTTGCCAATCTTAAAATTTCAAACCAATAGGTAAAAAATTCATTTATGAAAATGATGCTGTTTCAGATAACATTAATAAATGGTAAACTATTATTAACATGTGTGTGTATTCACCTGGTTTGAAAATACTCCTGCTAACATCACCTTGAGAAAAGCAATACTATTCTCATCTGCCCTCAAACAAGGATAGAACACTATGGCACACTGACATATTTGTCCCTCTGGCATAAACATTGATAGTATCCACATTTTTCATTCACCACTTCCATAGAAAATATAATAGAAGTAGAAATGGTGTTTTAAAAATTAGGCAAAGGAAATAATGATCAAAATGGGATTTTATAGTTTAAATTTCATCCAATATATTATATGATTACAAATCACAGTGAAGTAAAAAAATATCTTTTTAGGGCCATGTGTATACCAGATAGTTTCTTCTAATTAATTACTTTGGAGTACAAGAAAAAATCGATTGGCAATCCATAATGCCTCTTTGTTAAAGTTACAAATTTTCTTTTTGCTTGTATTTTAGAAAACCTGAAGAAAGGCAGAATAGAATATGTGAATTATGGATATTTTCAAATCACATTATTGGGGCTCATACAATTCTTATCACAATCAATACATCTCTATTGTATGCAAACCATATTGATACATTTTTTGCCATCATCATTCTTGAAACATTTTCTTTCTACTTAAACCGTTGGTCTTAGCTCCTCATATTTCCCCTCCCTTTCCACACCCCCTTGCTCATGAACCCTTGATAATTTATAAATTATTATTATCTTTTCATATTGTACACTGTCCTATGTCTTCCTTCACCCTCTTTCCTGTTGTACATGCCTCAGGGAGGAGGTTATATGTAGATCCTTATAATCAGTTTCCCCTTTCTACTCCACCTCCCCTCCACCCTCCTAGTACCACCACTCTCACCACTGGTCCTGAAGGAATCATCTGTCCTGGATTCCCCATGTTTCTGGTTCCTATCTGTACCAGTGTACATTCCCTGGTCTGATAGGATTCGTAAGGTAGAATTGGGATCATTATACTGGGGGAGGGGGAGGAAGCATTTTGGAATGTGAATTATGGATTTTTGTGTAAAAAAAGAAAGCGCAGTTTAGTTTTAAACTAAAATATGTATTTGTTAACTGTCCTGAGAGTATGACTGTACTTAGAAATGAAGCTGGAAGACCCATGATAGTATTTTATAAAAGCAACAACTCTATTCACACAAATACTTTTTTAAAAGTTTTTTGAGGGGGGCATCACTGCCCGCTGGTGGGAGTGGGAGGCCCAGCCTTGCTCCTGGAGAGCTGCTGCTGGCTTTGAACTGCCAAGCCAGTGGGCCACTGTCCCACACTCACCCACTATGCCACCAGGGCTCAGCCTGACAAATACTTTTTTTCAGTAACACAAAAAGTGACTAAATATGGGGACTTCCCCAGATAGAACATACAGAAATCAAATTGATTACATCTGTGGGAATCCGTGGAAATACATGATGGAGAAGCTCAATATAAATAGCTAAAACAATACCTGGTAGTGATTTGTAGCAAACCATCAATTACTCATGTAAGTTCAAAATACAGCTGAAGAAAATTTAAAACAAGTCTACAGAAGACCCAATATGATCTTGAGTTTATCCCACCTGAATTTTGAGGACATCTCAAGAAAAGATTTGCATAACTCAATATTAATCATGATATTAATCATTAATTAATGATGATCTGTAAGAGAGCATCAAGAACATGATGCTTGAAGAAAGAAAAAGGTCCTAACAAAGACAGGAAAAGAGAAGCAAATCATGGTGACCCAGTAGGATAAGCACTGGACTGTGGACTAAAAAGACAGTAAAGTAAGAAAAAATCAAAGTAAATGTCAGAAATGCCTCTGAAACATTATTAAACACAAAGTAGTTAAAGCAAATGTAAGAAGTTATGAAATCAAAGAGCAGGATAGAAATTTTTCAAAGGACAGTTCAAGAAGCCAAAGTAAAATACTATAACAAAATATGCAAGCACCTGGAATCATAAAATCAAAAGGGAAGGACATGCATAGTATATGTGAAGCTTCAGGAACTCAAGAAAATGTTCAAACCTTGAGTTGTCATCTTGAAACTCTATAGAAAATATATTGAAAGATATAGTACTCACCTACAGAAAATGGAAAGAATACATACAGTCACTGTATCAAAAAGGAGTAGTCAACAGATTTTCAGGAGGTGGCATGTGAGCATAAACCAATGGTGATGAAGGAAAAGCTCCAATTTCACTGAATTGATTAGCCAAAAACAAGTCTTCAGAAATTGATGGAATACCCATTGAAATATTTCAGCAAGCTTGAAGAAGCGCTTAAAGCACTCATTCATCTATGCCAGAAAATTTGGAAGATAGTTACTTAGCCACGTGATTGAAAGAGATTCATATTTAGGCCTGTTCCAAAGAAAGGTTACTCAACAGGATGCTTACATGATATAAGAATGTAATTGATATCTCATGTATGTAAAGTTTTACTTTAAAACATAAACAATGGTTGCAGCAGCACAATGATTGGGAAATCCCAGAAGTTCAGGCCAGATTCAGAACAGAACATGGAACTAAGGTTATCACAGCCAATGTCATATGGATCTTGGTTCAAAGCACAAAATACCAGAAGGACATTAACTTGTATTTCATTGACTATGCAAAGACATTTTTATGTGTTGTGGGAGTTACATAATCTGGTGACAATTTGAGAGGATTATGAATGAATGGGTGGACTCTAGTCTGTCAATAAGATCACAGTCTATGAGGTTTCTGTGTGGACATGGTCTCCTGAGAAATGTGGAAAATGTGGTTATTCTTCCTTGAAGGTGAGAGACACCTCCCTCACTTTTTGCCGCTTCCCTGGGAGACATTGCAACTCACAAGACACATGGAATTACCCTAATACCCTGAGCCACACCAGTCACATGGAAGCAACCAGACCTCTGACACCTGAGAAGCTACAGTGGGACTTCTGCCAGCACTGAGATACTTCCAATGTCACTGGATCCAAAGACTTTCTAGCCACTGGCTTGTGCTCCTCCTGCATTTAGCTTCATTGCATGCATTTTGTGAATCTGAAGTGGACTCTATAGATTGGTATCAGACATATGGGCTAATATCAGACTTAGGACCTTGGACTGGACTGGGATGTGACATTTTCTTAATGTACCATTACCCTTTATATATATATGTGTGTGTGTGTGTGTGTACATGTGTGTACATATATATATCCATGAATTTGTTTCTCTAGTCTACACAGACTAAAACATGTAGACCATAATAAATAAGGACAACCTAGAGCAGAATAGGAATTCTGGAACACTTCATTGTGCTCATAAAGAACTTGTATGTGGATCAAGAAACAGCTATGGAAGCAGAACAATGAAATATCACATGATCTAATATCAGGAAAAGTATATGTTAAGGTCCTCTCACCACACTTGTTCAATCTGTATGTTTAAGTAAATCATTAGAGAAGCTGTATTACATGACGAAGAATCTGCATGAGGATTGGAGGAAAACTTAATAACAGCTTATAAAACACAGATGACACAACTTTGCTTGCTGAAAGTGAGGGAGACTTAAAGCACTTGCCGATGAAAATCAAAGATTGTAGTCTTCAATATGGATTACAACTCAATGTAAGGAAGACCAAAATGCTCACAACAGAAGCAAAAATTAACATCACGAAAAAAGTTTGAATTTTTCAAAGATTTTGCCTTGCTTGGATTTGTAATCAGTATTCATGAAAGCCACAATCAAGAGATCAAAAGATGCCTTGCACAAGGTAAATCAGTTGGGTCAGACCTCTTTAGAGTACTGAAGATCAAAGATATTACTTTGAGGATCAAACTATGGTATTTTCATTGCACCACATGCATGCAAAGTTTGGACATTGAATAAGGAAGATGGTTGAAGAATAGATGCATTTGCATTGTGGTGCTGGAGAAAAATATTGGAACTACCATGGCCTACTAAAAGGGCAAACTGATCTGTATTATAAGAAGTAAGGTCAAAGCACTCCTTAATAACCAGGATGGCAAGACTTCCTCTTTCTTCTTAGCATACAGCATCACAGAGACCTGTCCTTGGAGAAAGACATCATGTTTGGTAAAGTAGAAAGGCAGAGAAAAAGAGGAAGGCCCTGGGTCAACACAGGGGCTGCATCTGTGGGCTCAGGGACAGGCACAAGGGTGAAGCTGGCATAGGGCCGGGCAGCCTTTGGTTCTGCTGTGCTCAGGGTCGCTCTGAGCATCTAACAACAGTGTATGTCTGTAAAATCAAAGTTTAAGAGACACTTCATAATTTCTGAATTTTTAATGTCTGGTATTGCATAAGCGCCAATAAAGAGTGGTTATTGCACTGTGATTACTTTTTAAACTAAAATCGGTAGACCTCAGGTTATTATGAAAAGTCTTAAAATGTATCCAGAAAAATCACTTGTTGATGTATCAACCCAAATATCACAGGGTTTTCCAGGGCTGAATTCTTAACAGTAATCCACTAGGCCCTTCTTCCATGACACAGCTGTGTGGATCTCCAACCGGCGCCTGCAATTTTTATGTACATCAAGCATGCTGACTGTTTGCACCACCCAGGGACCCCTAATGTCCTGTTTTCTACTGGTTACCATGGAGAACATCCTGACTCATGGCAACAGTGCAAGTGTGTGTGCGTAGAACTGCTCCACAGGGCTTTTCCATGTACGTTCAAGAGAAGATGAACAGGCATGTCTCTCGAGGTGGCTCTGGGTGGAGGTACAGCTAGTACTGGAGCCCTTAACTGTAACACTTTGAGGCCTCCTCTAAGAAGTCTCTGGGATGTCACACTTTCATCTTTGGGGCTGTTAACCGCTGAAGTCAGCAATTCAAAACCAGGCCTGCTGTGGGGGAGAAAGATGAGGTTTTCATCTCGGTAAAGACTTACAGTCTCAGAACCCTCCAGGACCAGTTCCACTCTGTCCTAAAATGTCATGATGACTTGAAATACACTCAGTGAAAGTGAGTTTCGAGTTAGACAGGCCTGTGAAAACAAAGTAGGCCTATTGTTATTCAGAGTGACCCTGTGGAACAGCAAAGAAATACCGGGAAGTTTCTGAAGTTAAAATTGTTAGAGAGGCCAAATACCAGTGGATTTGAAATGCTGACCATATGATAAACAGGCAAGCGCTTAATAAATGCACTCAATAAGTCTGTATGCTCAACATTTAGTTTTACGTCAGAACCACAAGTTTCAGAAATCTATATCTGATCGAGAATCAGAAATTCTGAATATAGGTTTTGAAAACTTGATGGCCTCTTCACTTTTTAAGCAAATATTCAGCTCTGTGGTTCAAAACATATAAAGCAATCCCTTTTTAAGAATATGTCCTTTCATATTCTTAGTGTGGGTCAGATCTTAGAGTTCAATATGTGCTCATTAGGAAAACAGTTAAATAGAAACACAGAAATGACTTATATATTAAAACTGATAAAATCCTAAATGGTAATCATTTTAATGTTTTGTATGTACTTCATATCTCTTTTCTTGGTTTATGAATAGATGTGAGAATCAGCATCAGAGAGGTCAATGCCATCAAGAGTACCATGTGACATTTTACATACTATTGATGTGAAGGAATGCGTTAAAGTTTGACAATGCTTTCTTAGCATACACTTTTTATTAGGATGATTGAAACTCTAATTTTAGACATATGAAAACACTGATGACATACAACCCTTTCATGTTTGTCACTGGCAATGTGATATTGTGGCACAAGGGAGAACGAGAAGTTTTTAATATTTCCTATTTACCTAAATTCATGGTTTCTGTTTTTTCATCAATTAAGTCACACATCGATGAAAGTTATGAAGCTTCTGTTCAGAGTCAGCAAGAATTGTTCGTCAAATTGATATTTAATGGCTGTGTGGTAGTTTTACATAATTCATGCCCCTGTCACTCATTGCTGAGAGATATCTTTCATCTATTAATTGAGATTAGGGAATTTCTTCTTCCAATACCAATTCCTATCTGTGAATTTAAAACCTTTATCATCTCAGAAATAAATATATCACAGCTTCTTCTGTTTACAATGAACACACTTTCTCAGGGTATATAAAGAAATGCCCTGTGTATTTGCAAGAATATATGGAATTCCTACTCCAAATCTACCTGCACCCCTTTGCAACCCACTTCACCCCTACCTAGGCTACCCACTTGATTGGTATTCAGCCTGCAGGCTCCCCTGCTTGCAGCTTCTCTGCAGCTTCTGTTGCACGACTCGAGATAACATGGAAGATAAAGAGAACCTTACTGTACTTTTTTTTAAATTGAGGATCCCATGTAAATAATGTGCACACATATATAGTTCACACAGCACACATAGGAAATGAGAGTACAAACAGAAGGTGGTTGCTGTCATTGAAAATTTTGCAGTAACTAAAACGTCTAAGATGTGCACTGTTTGCCTGAAAATATGTTACTTCCCCATCTCCTTCTCTGCAAAGTCGCTGTGAACTGGTTGTGGCCCTGCTCTGTGGCCCCTCCTATGCAGTGGTCTGCTCTCCACTTTTTCCCTGGGCTACTTGTGAGTCCCTCTCTGGATTCCACTAATGACTTCAGAAGTTTACTTCTTCAACTGTACCAAGGACAATGACTTTCCCCAACCCACTTGCTGACACTTTAGTTTTGAGAAGTTTACAAACTTTATCATCTTTATTGTAAGTCCCTTTATTAAGTTAGGGGGCATGCACAGAGATAAGAGTAAACTATAGTTTTTAAGTGCTCATTTGAGAATCTATGGTAAGCCCCAATCCCAGAATCCATTGCCATCAAACACAAGAGCAGGGGGATTCAACGCTCTCCCCCAGATCACAAGTGGATTAAAACGAATTACTCTTTAGGTATAAGGGTTTCAAAATGGCAGTAGCAATAAATTACTTATATCCACCAAGTTCTTATGGTAATGGCAGTAGTGAAGAAATAGTGTGTGTGTTGTGGGGGGGGGGGGGTGAAATATAGATGAACACATCAGGTTTCCAAAGTATTTTGAGCATAGTAACCACTAGGAGAGTTACAGAATCTGGAAATATTATGAAGTAATTTAAGAATATACCTCATTCCATTTTTAAATATCGCCTATAAGAGGTGTAGCCTAAGATAAATTGTATATGAGGGAACAATAAATCTGCTAGATTTTCTTAGCATTTTTCTCTGTTCATTAACTGTGACAAAATAGTATCTCATAATGTCCATCAATATAAATAAAAAAGTAGATGAGTAGGTAGATGTTCAGATTGAGTGAATAAAAATATTTAAATCAAATAATAAAAAGAACTAATTTATTCCCATCTTGTTATAAAGTATGCATAAATCTCAGTAAAAAAAATTGACTGATGCTTTCTGTTTATGACAGATTCCACCTGATAACATGCCCTAAGTATGTGAGATGAAGTCTCATTATTTTCACTTCCAAGGAGTATTCTGACTTATGTCTTCCAAGACAGATTTGTTCCTTCTGGCAGTCCACGGTATATGGAGTATTCTTTGCCAAGACTATCATCCAAATGCAACGATTTTTCTTTGGTCTTGAGAGTTAGCAGCATGCAATTCTTGCCAAAAAAATTCTCCTGTTGCAGTGAAAGGAAAAAACACTGAACCAAAAAATGTCTCAGAGAGGGAGGGGGACGAAATGAAACAAGGATTTCTCCCTAGGAGGAAGAAAGGGAAAGAAAATAGAAGCCGCAGCATCTAATTCTGAAAATAACTTCAGAAACTAGTCCAGAGTTTTCCATTTTAACAGTGTTTACTAGAAATTTTCAAAAGAACATTCCAAAGAAGTCATCGTTCTCTCACTGTGTATGATTTAAGATGTTAAGAATATTTCCTCTGCTGGTTATGGCTTAAGATATTTAAATTAAAAGGGTATATAAATTAAAAATATTTCCTATGTGTTTTTTGGGTTTCCCCCCTCAATTTCATGAATAACAACTCAACCTTGTCTATATATGTAGCTTGTGCATATGAAATGCCTACCCAACCCCAAGTACAATAAGTTGTATGCACACTCCATACTCTAAAGATATTTTCTGAATTTATGATTTCATAAAAAAAGAATGCATATTGGGAATCAATGGTTAGGGGCCATGTGGCACGTATACCCATAGGCTAGTTTTTGAAAACACGACACTATTCATCCCATGAAGCAGATCAAGAGGGTCATTTCCAAGAAGTCATCCACTCTACAAAGTCAGCTCCCTTCAAAGGAATCAAGTTTCATAAAGCTATATCAGATTGCTTCTAAATAAATTATAAATACGTAGATGCTCCATGGTCAAGGCAAAAGCTCCAAGGTTCCCTATTAGGATCCTGGTGAAGCCAAGTTCATAAGAGCTCAAAAGGATTCGAGAAAAATAATCCCCTCCAGAAGGAAGTGTTTCACTTGGAAACAAGGGTATTATTCTTTTAAGCTTTTCATCAGTTCAAAAACCACTGAGAGCTCAGCACAGCATTAGCGTATTCCATGCAAATATACACACCTCATGCCTTCTGCATACCAGACAACCCCTTGGGGTTATTTTTAGAAGTGCACTGTAGCATTGTTTTGACATGTCTCCAGCTTCAGTTTCTTCCCTACACCCTATCAAATGCAGTTAAGGCTAAGTCTTAGTTCTTGTGTTTGCTGACATAGAGGTTTGGTTCTTAGCAGCAGGTCCCTCTCTCACGAGGATTCCTTCCTTGTTTTGTACACTTCTTTCTATGATCTGGGAATAAGTCACTTTCTTCCAACCCGGAAACACCCCTTGCAGGTGGCGTGGCTGATCCTATGCACCCTGCCCCGAGAGACCACTTTTGAGATGGTCAGGGTTCTCCGACTGCACCTTCGGTCCTAGAGGCTTTACTCTAGACTGGCTGCCCACTGGCCTTGAACTATTTGAACCTCATACAAAGACGCTTTGGAGCAAGCAGGGAAACTGTGGGACAGAGGGTCATGCATCTCTCACTTGGACAAAATATATCTGGCTAGACACCTGCCAGCCATAGACTGCACACCTGCGGCTGCCCTAGCCTGCCATTTAATTTCATGTGGGTGGCTACCTTCATTATAACATGTGCTCAAAGGTAGCGTTTTTTAATTATTGGATGAAAGTCCATGTGGTTGAAGTTGACTTCTGGAAATGCCACAGGACACGTGTGTACTGTATCAGGATTTTCATGTGTAACTTAATCATTTCTATATGCCATATGAGTATGGACATTGTGTGGATGCACTATTTGCTTAAACACTATGACAGATCCTATGTAGACTTTGCAGTCTTTTGAAATCTGTAGCTGTGAAGAAATTAACAGGCCATTCAATACCCCAGTCAAAGGAAGAACTGGGCTTGGTAAGAAGTTAGCATTGTGAAACAGACCTGAAAATTGTCCATTGGGAAATCACATCTCTTTAGAAGAGAGTAGTCAATCAGAAGGAAGATCATCTCCATTCTGAACTATAAAATAATAACTAGTTTTCATAATCTATTTAATCCATAGCAATGCTGTGACTCCCTTGTTTTTAGAGAGACATAGTATTGTAATTTATATGTATTCTAGGCCAGCATAGAACAAAGGCCGGTCCTCTGGTCAATTCCAGTACACAGCCTACAGTTATAAAGACATATCCATACACATTCCTTTATGAATTGTCTATGTCTGTATTTTCACTACAATAGCAGAATTAAGTGAACTGCTACAGATACCATAGAATAAAGTAACCAGATTTTAAGCGGGACGCCATTGGCTGGGGGGGGGGGGTGGTTCTTGATTAAAAATTTGGTCTATATGGAGCAAGAAAAATTTTCATACAACACAAAAAATAGTATTGTAATATATTTATTTTAATTTTATTTGGTTTTTGTTTTTGTTTGGGGGGGGCACCACTGCCCTCTGGTGGTCGTGTGAGCTACCCAGCACTGTTTCTGAGAGCCATCACTGGATTTAAACTGCCAAGCCCACGGGCCGCAGTCCTGCACTCAACAACTTACGCCACCAGGTTCAGCTTTATTTTAATTTTAAAATGCCACGGGATGTTGTTAAATTGTTATAAAAAAAAATGGAACGTTTTGGTCACCTTATCATAGAACCAAAAAGCCTAAAACAGTAATGATCTAGACCTTTGCAGAAAATGTTTGCCAATTTATGTTCTAAGGCTAATATTTTCTAGTCAGAGTTGGGATGAAAAATACCTCGGTTTTGTTTATCTGTTCTTTGGAAGTGTTTAAATAATTCCTTAATATTGAGTTAAACATCATATCAAATTGAATTTCCTTTAATGGTTTCCTTAGATTTTAACTTAGTAGCTATTAGATCACTATAGACTCTTATTTATTTGTTTGTTTTTTGTTAAGCCAAATATTTCTGATAATAGAGAAAATCATATTGACATTTTCACATGGGTTGCTCAAGCAAAATTACAGTTATGAAATATCAACAAAAATAATTTTATGGTTAGGGGTCAGCACAACATGAGGAATTGTATGAAAGGGTCACAACATGAGGAAGACTGAGAACCCCTGGACGGGAGTCACTCAGTCAGAATCACCTGGCTGGCCATGAGTTTGGTCTGGGATTCAGTCTCTGGAGCATCACACAATGAGAGATGGACAGAGGGTGGAATGAGAGAGAGACAGTGAAAATGACCACTTTGGGTTAAAAAGTAGATGTCTATAAATAATATGATTAGAATTAAGGTTTCCAGATCAAATGGAGGAAATCCAGTAAAATTTTTGTTTCAGATAAGCTACAAACAATTTTAGTGTAATTCTATTTTAAGTAGTGCTTGGGGCAGAGTTACCTTTCATTTAAATAATTTTATATAAAATTCCAAATTAACCAGGTATTTTCGATTTTCGATGTGCTCAAACTGGCAACCTTAAAGAGAATGCATGAGCGTATTAACTCAAGGATCTCCATCTGTCGTATGGCAATGTACCCCAATAAGTGCGAAGGTTCTAATCAGAGAGAAATACAGGTCTTGATCAAAGAAGCAAAGTGTCAGTCCTTTGTGTCTTCATGTTAACTTCATCTGTGGACCCGTCCTTTGCTAAGGCAGCCCTTGTAGTTATTTAGTACCACTACAACACAAATCTTAGACATGGATGACTTTAACAGACAGAAATTCAGAAGTCTGGTCAGGACACCAATCCCAGAGGGAACTTGCTCTCTCTGTTGGCTCTCAGAGCTTTTTTGTCTCTTTCCCACTTCTCTTCCTGCAGGATCATAGACGTCTTCAGGTGGCAAGACATCTATATTCCTCCCCCTGCCTGCTTATTCTCTACTTTTGTATCTCAAAACACAACCTAAAGGCATGCTGCCTCATTAGCACAATACTACCCTTGTTAAGTGGCGTGATGGGATTAAGATTGACAGGACATATTTTGGGGTCACATCATTCAATCCAGAACAGCACCTCTCCAGGTGTGTGTGCTCATCTGCTTCAAAGAGGGAGACTGTGACACGCAGCTGGTCCTGCTGGGCAAGAGCTGGAAAAGGCACTTGCATTCCTGTGTTCTGGGGAGACCTCAGTCCTGTGTCCATAACCAATGCAATGAAAGCTATGATAGTTATGTGTTAAAGAAAAGGGTGTGTCTGATCCCAGCCCTGGTATTTTCAATCACCTCATCTGCATGTGAAAACTGGACATGGAATAAGAAAGACCCAAGAAGAATCAAAGCATTTGGGTTTGAAAACTATGGAACGTACCTTGGACTACAAATGGGTCTTGGACGAAGTACAGTCTGAATGCTCCTTACAGACAAGTGTGGCAAGAATTTATTGTACATACTTGGGACATATTATCAGGAGAGACCAGTCGCTGAAAAATACTGTCATGCCTGGTGAAGTAGTGAGGCAGTGAAAAAGCGGAAAAGGCTTGATATAATGGATCGACATAGCAGCTGCAGCAATGGGCTCAAACATAAGAACAATTATAAAAATGAGGCAGGACCCAGGGTGTTTCCTTCTGTTGCCCATTAGCCATTAGGATCCAGAACAAACTCAATGGCACCTACCAACAATTACCTTAAAAAATCAGAGCTCCCACTTATTGACTGTAACCTCTGAAAACTCACTTGCTCCAAGATCTCCCTGAAGAACCTTATCCAAGAAGTCATCCAACTACGTAAGTATGTAACTACGTAAGTCAGCCAGCAGTGCCCATAATGTATGTTTTTGCAGAAGGGAGAATGATAACAGCTAAAGAAATATTTTTAAATAGACCCTACTTCTCTTACTAAGAAACTGTGCTATAACTGTTCTTTCACAACAAATAATGATTAAAAGGCCTCAAATACATCCTAATGGAAATTCACTATTAAAATATTTGCAGCAGCTCCATGAGCACCCAATTTTCACCCTTTTCTCTTAACCCCCCGCCCCCCCATAGAGTAACAGAATAATTTAGGGAAGGAATGTTATATGAGAGAGTCGAGCAGATTAAATGACCTGTATTTCTCAGTAGGACAATCTACAGAAGCAGAAAGAATGGGGGGAAAGATTATTTTAGTGGGATGTGAGAAATAACATACTAAGTTTGGGCTATTTAATATTTGAAAATGGACAGAAACATGCCTTATTTTCTTAGATGTATCAAAGGTCTAGAGAAGAGAAATGCAAAGTGAGATTGAAAGGCATTATTGGAAAAAAATTAAACAATATCCTGTTTATATCCCATATTCATCATTTCAATTTTTCAAAGACCTAATTACAAAAAAGAGGAAGAGTTATCAAGGGGTCTCCTGAATTCCAGATGTTTCAAGTCCCCCAAATACTTATTAGTAATCAACAAGTGTTTCCTCAGAAGGAAGTTTCCTTTTTTCTTTCCCTTTTTTTTTAAATCCTATTGAATTTGAAACAGCCGTGTGTCTTACATATAATTGAATTCCAGCCAGGATAGCTGAAGTACAGATCTAGGTAAAGTTGTCTGATGTCTTCATGTCTGATAGAGATTGATCTCAGGGGCCAAGAGCTCCACTAAAGACGTGATTGCTGAGAATAACAAAAAGGGAGAAAAAGGTAAAAAGAAGGAAAGTTGTGAAAAATTGGCAATAGAGACAGCTACAGATCAGAATGCCTAGTAAGACACCGACCTTTGCTCTTCTGACATTGACTTAAAGCATACATTGTTCTTCTAGGTTGTGCTCAAATATTGTAAATCTCAGAGTAGGGTTTTAAAAATTAAACAGAGTACTTATATTTTAAAAACACAACCTAAATATCCTGGAATATATCACGATGCATGTAAAGATAACATATCACACACATATTTTTGGTTGTTATAAACCATGTAGTACATAATTCCCAAATGTTTAAGTAGCTGAATAGAAAACATAGGACTGCCTGGGTAGGGCAAAGGATGAAGTGCTAGACACTAAAAGACAGCAGTTTGAACAGAGTTGTTGTGGAAGGAAGACCTGGGGTCCACTTCCAAAAGGTTAAGGTCTCAAAGCCTTAGGGAATGGATTTGTTCTCTATATACGTGAGTTAACCAGGAGTTAGAGTTGACTCCACAGCAATATGCTTGTTTGTTTGCTTTATGGAAAAGAGTACTGTGTGTTCCATTTGGAAAAGTCCATGTGTATAGTCACCGTTTGTCTTGTTGCATATGGTAAATCGAGTATCCATGAGAATGTAATGCAGCCAGATAATACATGTTCAAAATTACGGGTCTGGAAAGCCAACTCAGGTGGGAGAAGACCCTCACCGTCATCAGATGTAAAGAAATCTTAATATACAATCTCATGATGGGACACAGTTCCGCCAATAACCTCCTATAGAAGAACCGTCATAAAGGAGCTACCATGTTGCTGTGTCTGACTATTCTCTGTGCTTGCAGGTTATCTGTAGATAAGATCCACCAGGTTATACAGCCAAACCACTTTAAAATATAGCAAACCCCTGGGGAACTCAGGAGCATTCAAGGTCAAGGAGCAATAAGGCAAGATAATGACTAACTTTATTACTGGTTTATTTTATTACCCATTCATGATATTACCCATTGGCTATGTAATATGTTTACTGTGTGGTATGTATACCCTTTGAAAGATTTGTCAGCCCCATTACATACGCCCATTGGAAAACACACTCACTCTCTTAGTTCTGCCATAGGGATGAGAATCCCTGTGCCTCTCTGTCTGCCTTTCTTATTTTCCACAATCACCAAGTCACTCCCGAGGACCCATTCCAGTGTTGGGGACTTCCTGAGCCCCCACAGATAAGGAAGTTGTTCATTTTTTAAAAATTCTTTCATGTGATCTCCAGTTTTGTTTCTATCACTGAGCTCATACTTCCTGACTACTGTTCCTTCCTCTTTGTTTCCAGCTTTTGCATTCCAGTTTCTAGTCATTATTGATGCATCTTGACTGAATGATCATTTTCTAACTTCAGATGTTGAATGTTCTTAAATTTCTTCATTACCTTTAGTTGTTGTTGCAGACATTTGAATAATAGTTATCGTAACTGGATTTCCTTGAGTGTAGATAGATGTTATCCAATTACCACCAGCATTCTACTTCGAGATAGGTCCTTAACGTCCTTTTTTGATAATAAGTGTGTCACCAGTCTACTTGAATTTATTCTTCTTGGCATATGTTGCCAAACTGCTTGAATTTATCCTTCTTGGCATTGTAAACCATATGATTTTCTGATCACGAATGGTCAAGATCAGCCCATTTCAGCTGGCAAATGTTAAGGCTATTGTTCTTTATGCATTCAGTTTCATATTTTACCTTTAATTTAATTATTTCCGTACTTTGCACATTCCAAGTTCCCTACATTAAAAGATGTTTGCAGCTATGTTTACTCATTTTGAGTCATGCTCCAGTAGCAAGTGAAAGTCCAGTCACATTAATTGTACCTTCAGAAGGCAGTTCTTCTTCATCCATAATGTAAGTCATCTCCAACTCGACATATCCTCTGGAACTATCTATGAGACAGTCTGCTGTTATGCATGAGGGTTCAGTACCTCAACCTATTCCACTGCTACTCTTAATGGTTTTCGGTGACTAATTCCTCAAAAGTGGACAGGGTATTCTTCCTTTGTCATTTCTTCTGGAAATTTTGCTGAAACTTGTTCACTTTGGATGATGCTGCTGGTTTTGGAATATCAGTTACATACCATATTTGTCAGACAATAAGATGAACTTTTGTTCCCCAGATGAGTGTGTATCTTATGGTCTGAAGGTGTGGTCCCCAAGAACATTTGCTTATGATCCCAGGCATCTGCTCACTGTCCGCTGCTGTCTGCAGGCTGTGGATTGCTGTGTATTCGGGGGAAGTCCTGCCTCCTAGAGTCTCAGAGTTAGTCAGGTCACATAATGGGCACAGTGAACGCCTCCCCTCATTTGTTAATAAAAGTGATGATGGTTATTAATACTAATGTTGAGTTTACACTGTTAAATATTGCCATAATTTGCTTTGTTTTAGTAAATATTTTAGTATGCTGGTACTATGTGGTTCAGAATATTTTTTCTTGTTTTCCTGCTTTAAAAACTGGGTGCACCTTTTGGTCACGTGCATCTTATAGTTCAAAAAATGCAGGAGTTTTTAGCATCACAACAACACACAGACCATTAACATACAATGAACTCATATTTAATAGTAAATACCAGCAATAGTCTCTTTGGACCTTTGACAGCTTACTGGAGTAACAAGCACAGTGCTGTGTTTATTTGAGGTAGATTTCTTTGTTATGTTTGCCAAATAACTGAGATCAAGTTGTAACAATGATACTCATAAGAAATGGTCTTGGCTGAGCCCCAGTGACATAGTGGTTATGCGTGGGACTGAGGGCCACTGGGATGGAGGTTCAATTCCAGGAGTGGGGCTGGGCCTCCTACTCCCACCACCGGAGAGCAGTGATGCCAAAAAAAAGAGAAAGAAATGGTCTTAAAGCATTGCCATTGTTTAGAACGTTTTCCTAACTTTTAAATTTTTACATAGCAAAGTACAATCTGCAGAATAGCTATATAAGAAAGTTTCAAACCAGATACTTTAGGCCTAGAATAGTCATTGACAGTTATTTATTTTGCTTGTCACCCACTTGATTTGATTGCTTTAGCCAGATGTAGCAGAAACAAGAAGAATACAAAGGACATAATGACCAGATATCCTATTCCAGTCAAATATTGTATCCTATCACTCAATTGACATCAACAAGATAGAATGAGAGCTAAGAAGTAACTCCAGGAAAGGGAAAATATGTATACTGTTTCTGTCAATTGATTCAGAAACATGAATCATGATGACTTTTGGCAGTTGGAGGGAGAGAAAGAAATTGTTTTTGTTTTTGTTTTTCCACAAATGAGCTCATGGAGAATTGTGTTGGGTGAGCAAGCATCCTTTCAAAAATTACTCTTGAGATTAGAAAAGGATGGGTTAACAGAGGAATGATGATTAAAAATGGGAAGAAATTAAAGTAAGAAGAGAGGAAATGAATGACTCAGATGAAAGGAGAAAAAACATGACAGAGAAAAGAATCTTTCAAATCACTGCCCTGCACCACGAGGAAGAAAGCCAACCGTCTGCGGGATTTCTGTTGGTGATTCAATGGTGGCCTGATTCGTCTTAGCTTAGCTACAGAGATGGTTTGCAAGCCAGCCAGGGCTCGGGACCAGACAGAGAGGGTGAGCTGGCAGACCGCTGCTCCTTGTGACTGAAAGAGGAAGGGTGTAGTCGGTTTGCACTTATCCTGCATTTCATCAGCTCAACGTGTGATGTTTTCATTCACTTAGAAGGAAAATGATGAAGTGATCCCCAATGGGTGTGTTTCACTTTCTAAACAATAAAGATGTCTGTTGTTTCTCTTTATTTTTGAGGCGAGGGGGTGGGGAGGAATTGGTGATGTTAGAAAAGGAAATTTTTACCAACCTCTTTTTCGACATTACCCCAGGAGGGTATACCATATCCATTCCATTCCACCCTGTGGGTGGCTCCCTCAGAAGGACTGGCTGTGGAAAGCCCTACCTAGAAAAACAACATTGTGGATTGTGATGGGTTTTTTCTCAATCCAATGGTCTCAAGAGATTCGCAAGAAAAATCGGAGACCCCTGGCAGCATTTTGAAGCGGTAGCAGACAACGGCTGTTGAAATCTCCTGACAGCTTTTGAAGAGTGGCCAAAAGGAGGCTATCCTGAGACAGAAAATAACAATGGACCCAAGAACTCTTTCCCTGAAGCTACTGTGGCTGCCTTGAAACCTCCGAACACCTCTGTCATAAAACATCTTTATTGCGATTATAAATAAAATATAATCCTTTATTAAACTATGGCTATTACCTCTGAGCATGGCTGTGTGATTTCCCCAATGAAACAGGCATCTTAAGGTCAGAGATCATTTCCAAGATATATAGTAAACAAGTACTTAAGAGGTTTACCTTTAAGAGTAGCAAGGTATTTTTGATAATTATTTGCTTAAATTTGGAGGGCTAATTATACACATGAGATTGATCTCACTCAGTGCCACCAAGTCGATTTTCTCCGAGCACAAGCCCATCACTGTCAAGTACATTCGAATCCACAGAGACTTTGTAGAGCAGGTGGACCTACCTTAGACGATTTCCAAGACTGTAAATCTTCATCGAGTCAGAGCGCCTCATTTTCCTCCCACAAAGCAACCGCTTGGTTGGAATCACAGGCCTTTCTAAGCCACTAGGCCACTGTACCACCCTGGGTCCCTTACAGCAGTGGTCCTCCACCTTCCTAATGCCCCCACCCTGCAGTATGGTTCCTCACGTTGAGTTAACCCCTGAACCCTACAATTATTTTCATTGCTGCTTCATAATTGTAATTTTGATACTGCTATCTATCAGGTGATCCCTGCAAAGGGTTCATGACCCACAGGTTGAGAACCACTGCCTTACATGGTTTTATTGCAGTAGACTATGCCATTTGGCTTTGTTTATGAGTAAGTACATTAGTTAAATTTGTCAAAAGGTGTGTGGGGGGGGGGGGATGGAATTCTCAAACTCCTCTCTTACATTCTTGAAACACCTGTACTTGCTTACAAAATGAATTTCTCTTCATTGGCAAACAAAGAATGCATTTTATTATGCGTTGTTACATTTAACTTTGCTATAAATATTAGAGCTTTCCTCAGACTCAGTTAACTCAGTTAGGTGGGTTTTTTCAGTCACTAGCTATGCTTGCAAATATCTAGAATATTAACTAAAATTTCCACAGCTTATATTCAAAATGTGCCTCCCATGACCTAAAGGACATTTAACCAAATGAGCTACAGAGAAAACTCCTCCTTTGTAATAATATTAGTAAAATTTTTGCCAAATTACTCCCGTTACCAATTTTTGAAATGTCCTCATTTATATATTTTAATATATTTATAATGTTGAATCAAGAATTGGACACTGTTAAAAGACTCATATTTACTCTCTTGTATTTCAAAATGTAGCCATGCCAGAAAGCCTCTGGGTGTATGTACAAAATGTGTAAAAATACATAAAAACCTACCGAACCAAAACCACAGTGGAACTCATGATAACTTTCCAGACAGCATAATTCACCACTGAGTCACTGGGGAATGCCAATCTCAAAGGACAGATTTTACACCAGGCCAAGAAGATCAACAAAAATAAGTCTGTCTTGGATTAGGAACAAAAGGAATGAACCATTCCGATGACATTTAAACAATACTAATATTAATGTTAATAATAATAAAGTGTCTGTGTTAGTGCCAACATTTAAAGAAAAAATATCCACGCTTTATTGAATTGGGAGTAATAAGAAATATTAAAATATGGAGTATAAATCATTTTCTCTTTATCATCTGTCGAGCTGTATATTTCTTTCTAGTCTTAGTTTAGATTAGTAGAGTTGTGTTATGTGAAATTAGGGAATTTCAGTGAATTTTTGACCCTTTGTTTCTTCTTCCTCTGTATCTGATTCAAGTCCCATTCGTTCTGTTTCCAAATGCCTGCTGTCTGCTCATTTCATCCTACACTCACTCCCAGTCCCCTTGCAGGGGAGGATCTAATACTGGGCAGTTGTGGCACTTCTATCTATTCTCTGTCTGTTCTGCTTTTCTTCCTCCTTCTCCTCCCTGTAATTTCAAATCAGATCATACCACAGCATTTAGATTTGTCATTTAAGAAATGGAAATCAGGTAATTTAATCTTCTCAATAAAATTGCGGATAGCTTTTCCTTTCTCTTGAAATTCACTTCCTACAGAAATGGACATGATGGATACACATGAGTCTGCCTGCTTATCGTGTATATGCATGTGTACATATGTATCCTACAGCCCAAGTCATCAGTGTACAAAAGTCAAAGGTCAACCAGCTCTCTTTAGAGCATTCTGACTTCCGATCTGTGCCAACTCGTCACGACCCTCCCTCCAGGTGGCAGAACATCACACTGGCCGACCCTGAGCCACCGGGAGCATCTTTGTTGAGGGCTGTCCTTCCGAAACAGATTGACTTGTTCTTCTGGCTGTCCATGGTACTTTCAATATTCTTCACAAAGTAATGCATGTATTTGAATTATCGTATTGGCAAGGGACATTTAGATGAGTAGACAAGACAAAGTTGTTTGTGCTCTCCAGGGACTTAGAAATGATAGCGTGTATATACACAGTAAATAAATGATATGGTGTAAGGGACTCGGGGTGGTATAATAAGTGAGAGTAGCAATCCCACAGTAGAAACAGGTGAAATAAGAGAAGATCTGTTAGGCTCCCCGTGAATAAATCTGACACCTTAATGTATCCATTTTACCCACAATCTTACCCTGTGTCTTTGTTCTGCAACAATGAAAACAGGATGTTCATGAAAATAAATTATAAATTAATCTTGAAGATTGAAGCTAACAGCAAACAAAATGAAGCAGAAAGCAACAGCAAAAAATAATAGTAACAAGCAGAGAGATGATGTGGCATACTAAAAGAAATCCAAGCAGCTGGATTCTAATCCTGATTTGTTTGTTTGTTTGTTTGTGTTGTTGTTGCTACTGCTGCTTTAGGGAAAAAGGATAGCCTCAGTTTCTTCAACTTTAAGATGAGTGTGGTGACTGGACAATGTCTGCATTATTTAAAAGCAGTATGTTTTGTGAAAGTATACAAATAAATGAAATGAATAAATGTATAGGAGATTATACTTTAAGTATGCCCTGCAATTGTTATTAATCCTAATATTTCTTTCTTTGTTAAAACAGGAGGAATAACAGTCTTGGGGTACTAAATATTTTTATAACAACAATAAAAACCAAAAACTCCATAGAGAAACTAAATAGATTGTGAAATTCATAACAATCACAATTGTCTTAAAGCCACGGGTTGAGCCCTGGTGGTGTAAGTGGTTGAGTGCGGGACTGTGGCTCATGGGCTTGGTGGTTCAAATCCAGTGGCGGCTCTCAGGAGCAGTGCTGGGTAGCTCCGAAGACCACCAGAGGGCAGTGATGGCCCAAAACAATAGCAGCAAAATGTTAAAGCCAAAAGGTTTTATATATGTGTGTATATCTACAAACACACATATAATATATATGCACACATACATATACACACACACATATGTATATAGCCCTTTGGCTTTAAGACAATTTACACACACACACACACACACACACACACACACACACACACATATTTTCCCAAGCCCTTTTGTTAAGGGCAGAGATCTGTTTTTGCTTTCTAATTGCAATTTAAGAAAAAAAATGCTTGTCTTGAAAAAAATCAAAAGAAGATCCTAAAGAATTAAATAAAGCCGATGAAACAAGCACTCAGGAAGAATGGTTGAGGATGATAACATCAGAGCAGCTTCCTGCTACATCAGAAAGAAATATTACTGTCATCCGTCCAGTCACTCGTACACATTCGTGGATAAGAAACTGGAGGGTGTTTGGAGACAGCCATCTAAGGCTCAGGTGCTCTTTCTTATTGAGAAGAGGCTCAGTGTTTTACATGCTTGAGTCTTGCTGGTTTATTTTTGAAAAAACTGAAACTGGCATACAAATGCCCAGAAGAATTTGGCAAAATCCCAGAGGCAAGAAATTGTATTTTTACTGAACAGGAAATGCCCCAGGAAAATGTCAAGCCTGGTGAAATTATTTGATTAAAGAAACACCGGGTTATCAAGACTCCAGTAGAAGAGAGATTAGAAATGGCTGAGAGAGGTGTTCTTAATGATAGGCCTAGGCAATAGCTTTAAAGTCTAGCAGGACCCAGCATGGGAGGGAGAACAACTTATATCTCTTCAGGAGGTCAAAAGAACGATCAGAGAGTATCGGCATTGAACTGCGTTTGAGTTGAGACGAGGAGTACAGACCATCCATGACTACACTAAAAGGGATTGGGTATAGTAGTTGCGGATGCAGATTACAGGACCCAGAGATCAGGCAGAAAAGCAAAACCAGAGCAGAGGGAAGATGAAACAATAGTACTTAAGCCAGGTTTCCCTTGAAGGGAATTTATGTTCATAAATCGGAAGTGGTTTATTTGTCTGGAAATCTCTAGAAGTATGTTATGTGGTCTGTGAAAATGGAGGCAAGTTCACTGTTGATGCAGGGTCCTTGTGGAGGTAGGCTTACTGGAAGGTTTAAGCTTTGAATCCACCCAATTTTCCGCCATAGAAATCGATGGCAGTTTGCTTCCTTAAAGATTAAAGCCAGAGGACCCCTATAGGCCAATTCTAGTGCGGCTATAAGAGTCTCTATGAGTCAAAATCATTCTACAGCATAACTCTATGTTGATAGATGACTACAGATAGAGTCCACATAGCTGTGCACCTGAACTGTGCATTCTCAATCATCTCACTTCTCACAGGGTGCATCAGGGTGTCAAGAAAAAGGAGCTTTAATTTATTATTTATATAAGTACAAGAATGGGTCACTTCAACATGTCTTTCTGCTGCGACCTCCAGCAAGAAAGATCACAAATTGATATAGACACACATTTGCATTACTTTTTAGATAAAACTGTATTTAGTTTCAGTAATACTACACCAATGCATGTTTTTACTTAAAGTATAGCAGTGCCTTTTTCTCCATACTATAAGGTCTAGAAATCATTGTTGGCAGTTAAAAGTGACCACGTTGGAACATTTTTTATTCATCACGGCAAAATACATAAAGGGGAAAAAGGTATGGGGAGTGAGGCAAATACAACCATTAGGTAAAATGTTTGCAGGTCTCCATTTAATAAAACCACATATCATCTCAGATTTTGAACTTTCTATAAGGGAATAAACTGATGTCATTATTCAAAAACTCAAATAATTTAACACTAATAAGTCTTCAATTCCAGCATCATTTGAAATGAATGACAATAAAATAATCTCAGTGTGACTTACACATTAAGATCAGTAGATTGCAGTCCAGTTTTCATGTATAATGTAGGGAGGTGGAAAGTACATAAACCAACTTCACATCTTCCAGTGGATATAAAATACATCATTCTTTTTTCCTTAATTATTTTTTTCTCTATATTGTATATGTTTCCCTCTAACGCAGAAATGCCTACAGGTCTAGTGACTATAAGTACGTTTTAAATTTTTTCCATATTTTTTTATTCTCACATTTATTTCCTTTTAGAATATAAGTACACTTTTATATTTATAAAAGGTTTGTGTGTAACAGTTTTATTCATTCAAAGCTAGGTTTTTTTCATGCACTTTTCAAAAAACCAGTTTTCAAACTTTCAGATAAAAATACAAATCTCAATTATAATGTTTGAAGATTCCCCCAGGAGACAATGTTTGAATAAGTTATTTGCTCAGTAATAATATTTGTAATCACATTTTTTTCATTTCAAAACTAATTGATTAAAATGATCAAGCTGATAAGCATGTTTTTCCATGTTATACCTTCATGTACATTCTATTCTAGCTGATATAAGACCCTCTTCTTTGAGATGTGAGGAAATGTACAAAGCCATGTCCAGTCTCCTCTTTCTGTAGAAGGGAGAATGAAGTTCCAAATTTATATCTGCCCATGATAATCTCTGTTAGGCAGAAGTCACACAGGCCTGGACCCTTCAATTTCCATTACTCGGCACTACGACAAACTTCCCTGCTGGGTACAATAATTGTTACAGTGTCCACATACAATTCACAATCCTCGGGGCTGAGCCCTGGTGGCGTAGTGGTTGTGCGCAGGACTGCGGCCCACTGGGATGGAGGTTCGATTCCAGCTCCACAGAGCAAAGGCTGGGTCTCCTACTCCCACCACCTGAGGCCAGTGATGCCAAAAAAAA
Source organism: Nesogale talazaci (assembly GCA_004026705.1). Lineage (NCBI taxonomy): Eukaryota > Metazoa > Chordata > Mammalia > Afrosoricida > Tenrecidae > Nesogale > Nesogale talazaci. Next base: position 84,174 of record PVJH01004239.1, read on the forward strand.
AAATTCACAATCCTCATGAATATGGGGTTTCTTAGGGAAGCTAACAAGTTACAAAAGTTTCTTTTGCCATTGGGGTCTCTTCTCAACCATGCTAGCAGGCGTGTCTTTCATTGGTATATATTCTCTTAGCCTTTACATCTCTTGGCTTCTGCCTTCTTCTAGCAAGTATTACATACACTAGTTTCTTTACCACTGGGAAATGCCCAAAGGGCATCCCACTCTGCAAATCAGCCTCCTGCCACAAAGCACTCGATTTTACTCACTCATGGGCCTAGAAGCCTACTGCTCTGCAGCTGTCTCTCCATGCAGAAATCACAGGTGGTCTTCACTCCTGGTTCTTCATTCTTACTGCTCTTGAGATTCTCAGTCCCTGTTCCCAAAGAGGTTCTCTACTTGAGTTTTACAAACCTTATTTGCATGGATCCCCAGTATTTTGATGTGTGTTACAAAGAACTTGGATAAAAGAGCAATACTACGTAGTTTCGCTCCATGCAAGATTATAAGGGAGACCTGGTGGCCTAGAGGATTACACACTGAATTACTAACCTCAAAGTCAGTGGTTCAAACCCTCCAGCTTCTCCTTTAGATAAACATGAGGCTATCTACCAGCATAAAGATTTAAAATCTCAGAAATCCAAAAGGAGCATTTCTCCTCTGTCCTATAGAATTGCTGTGAGCAGGAATGGATTTGACAGCAGTGACCCAGAAAGGTTAGAGTATTGTACAAGTCCATAAGATCTACCGTTAGGCCTTAAAGCAGCAGGAAAATAACGTCTCAAGTATTTTAAGGTGGTGTGAATCACTATGGCTGTGAATTCCATGCTCGTGTGCATTTACTACTTGTATTTCTTTGGGTCCACTAACCTTTTCTTACATTTCTTTTCATCTCAGTACACATCCAGAGAGGCTTTGGCTCTGATAGAGCCCCAGTGACTTGGACCTGACACTTTGAAGTATGACACATCAGATGAAAGGAAACTCTTTGGGGGTCAGAAGAACTGCTCAAGTAAAGTGTATTTCCTTTGGAGATCCAAGAAAGGCAAGAACAAAGCCTCCTTAGCCCCTTCATCCAGACTCCTGTTACTCTGAGTGCAAAAGTCTGGAAGGCAAAGCAGATTGATCTCTCTTTCTCCACTGTTGAAATAAATTCATGTCTAAGCTGGACTTAAAAAAATGATACAGTCTCCTGAGGTCAGTTCCAGTGGCATTTGAATGAGGTTCCCACTAGAAGAGAGAGTGATGATTCTGACCCTAGGGAAAGGGTTAGAAAGAAGTACATTGTGGGATCCAAGTCCCAAAATTCCTTGTCTGAGCTGAACCTGAAACAGTGGTTTTCATGTTACTGTTCAAAGTGTTTCAACGACTCATACATAAGTGTTATAAACTTCTTGACTGTGCTATCCCCATGCTTGTTGTTGGGTGCTGTTCGGTACACTTCACTTCATACTGGTTCTATGTGATCAAATGAAACAGTTCCCATAGAGTCTGCTGGGTTTTTATTTATTTTTTATTTAAAAGATCACTTTATTGGGGGCTCTTACAACTCTTATAGCAATCTATACATCAATTGTATCAAGCATAATTATACATATGTTGTCATCATTCTTTAAAGATATTTATTTTCTATCAAGCCTTTGGTAACAGCTCCTCTTTTTTCCAAATTCCTATCCTTGTGACCCCTTAGACTATGCTATTATTGTTTTCTTTTGTGTGTGTGCTATTATTATTTTCATATCTTACACCAACCACTATCTCCCTTTCCCCTGGAGGATATGTGTGTGTGTGTGTGTGTGTGTGGTTATGCATTGTAATCAGTCCCTCCCTTTCCCCTCACCTTCCTCCAACACTTCTGGTATCACTATTCCCTTTCCAGGTTCTGAATTCTGTGTGTCATGAGCTCTTCACTATACCTGTGCACATGCCCTGGGAACATAATAATAAGGATGAGAAAGCCACAAGGAACCAGAGGAATACTGTGTATTTCATCTGTGCTTTAATATATCCTCATTGACTTATCCCTTCCCTGTGACCCCTCTCCAAAGGCAGGTTCCATTGCCTACAGAGGGGTTTTGGGTCTCTGTTCTGACCCCCTCATTCTCAACAATATGTTTGTTGTTGTTGTTTGTTTTCTTGTTATGGGTCATCTGATACTTGTTACCTAGTCTCATTGACACCTCATGATTGCTCAGACTAGCGTGCTTCTTCCATGTGGGCTTGTTGCTTCTCTGTTAGATGGTCGATTGTTTAACTTCAAAGACTTTAAGACCCCAGATGCTATATCTTTTGATAGCTAGGTGCCATTGGCTTTCTTCCCCGCATTTGCTTATTTGCTATAGTCTTCAGTGGTTGTGCCGGGAGGATGAGCATCACAGTATGCCACTTTGTTAAATCAACGTGTTCTTGGAGGGGCAGAGGTCAGAAATCCATCTACTGCTTAAGTGCATTGCCATATAACTATATACATAGGTCGCTACCTCTATTTTTATGAAATGATGTATTTACATATGTAGACACCTGTGCTTATATCTCTAGTCATAGCTTTGCTTCCTAGATTATTCCTCTGCTTCCTTTTAACTTCTTCCTGTCCCACCCTCCTGCTTACCCTACTTCTGCCTCAACTAGATTGGTATTGCTCCAACACCCTCAGGATCTCTATATCCTCCTTGTTGTTGATTTTATTTCCCTAGTTTTCTGCTTTCTACGATACTGTTGTGATACCACTCCCTTCCCCCACCTGCTTCGCAAAGTCCCTCTGGAACTGTGGACTTGATGCCTTCTCCCCACCTTGCTTCCAAAACCTATCTCATTAAAGGAGCACATGTTCAGTCTTTATTCCACAGAACTGCTCAGTGGGTTTCCTCATTGCACCACCAAGGAATCTTTTCTCCTTTTCTACAATGCAGCAACGATACTGCACATACTGCACATACTGTCAGTTATTGAATATATCTATTCTCATTAAATATTACTAAGCTGGGGAAAAACAGAACAAAATCAAGGACCCACTGAGTCCACTGAGCAATGTATTTGACACTAAAATTTCATGGATTCACCTTCAAGAATCCCTTCTCTGACTGGTGGAGGAGCACTATATTTTGGATTTCCAGGAATTGGTGTCAGTTGAGAACCAATATCTAGCAACACCTATCCTTAAAACAAAAGAAAGCAAACAAAAACCACTTGATTCTTTCACTTTCCCCAGTCTAAAATCTCCCTTGGATACAACTATCACCCTGAGGACTAAATAAAGATTAGCAGTATATAATTTTGGTGGTATGAGGGGATCCAACTTCCAATAGGATCCTTCATGCACCAGACTGGATGTGGGTATTTAAAATAGCTTGAATCTCAGTGTTTTTAAAGGGGCTGTAACTCTCTCTGTATTGGTGATTCAAGTTGAACAGTTGTTTCCTAAACCTAGGACTCTTCTACTTACAGAAACCAAGTTAAAAAATAGTTATCTTTTTCCTTTTGTTCTAGGCATAGAAAAATCAACTGGTCAAGGCCATAGATCTTTGCAAATCTGATTGTTATGAGTAATGCTTTGGCTCTACTTCTCATTTAAGAAGCCATACTCACATAATCTTTATTGGGAAGTATAGGTCCCTGGCCCTATCACATTTAGGAATAGTGACGTGATAGCAGTTCAACTTGTGACCTACAGAGGAAAGTGACCACCGAGTTCTCCCCCTCATGGTAGAAGGTTTGCCCCCTGGACCTAGCCAAGAAGACTGGTCTGTCTTACATGAGGAATCCACTCTAATTTTGCAGTCTTTCTCACTCTTTGGTTGCCTTCCTTGACAGTGTACCTGAGAGCTTTGACATTTCAACTTCATTTGTATAGATCAACTTTGGGTCAATGTAACCAATGAGCCAAGCAAATTGTCAAAACTCTTCCTGACTTCTGGAGCTAGTGGATCTATGTCAATAATTTTTTTCTCCTGATTCAACTTGTTGTCCCTTTTCTCGTGATCATATATGTTTAATATCCATCCTTATCCATAGTCCTCATATTTATATCTCTGTTTTAAATGCAGTTCTCTTGGCATATAGGGTACTTTTTCACAGGTCACCCTTGGCACCTCCCCCTTGAGAGTTTACTGGTTCTGGAGGTTTTGAGGTGAATGCGGACACAGTTGTGCAATTATCTCAAGGGTGACCACTACCAGGTCCTAAAGGTAAGAGGGACTAAGCCTTTTTATTAGTGGATATTTTATAATTTTGTTTTCAAAATTTGTAAGTTTTGGCAAATATATGTCATTAATTCTGTGACTTAACATTTTTCTACACACTGCTCTACTCTGAGAAGTTGGGGAAATTGTTTTGTTTTGTTTTTTTAATCACTAGATGTTAAAAATTATCTAGCTGTTTTCATGAAACAAGTTTTCATGTTTTATTGTAAATGAACAGAGGAAAAACAAATGCTTCACATAGAGCCGATGAAGCTTATTATTTTGCAAGAGTTGAAATCCAGCTACAAAAATGCATATTCTTTGAGGCAAATCATCTTTATTTTACACAAATTTGCATTCCTTTTTCAGTGATTCTTTTCCTCTTTCTCTTTCCTAATCCATCACCCTCAACACAAAACAGTGTTTTCTGTCTATACCAGGGATTCCCAGTTGACTTCAAAATACATTACCTCTCGTCTTGTTTCATAACACATTTATTCTTACTACCTCTTTGATTGCATTGAAAGACATATATTTTTAAGAAGCTTATAAAAGCAAAGATGGAATAAAAACAGCTACTCCTTTGGAAAAGTTACTATGTAGGCAGCAGTATATTAGCTATACCAAAAGGGGGGATGGATTTTCTTCTGCAAAAAAGGTGTTTGATTTGGTTTGTACCAAAATTCCAGCTCCCTGCTCTGGGGTCTTTTCCTACACAAAGCTAACCTGTGTGGCCTGTGTGAGATAGAAGATTACGTGAACACCCTTGTCTGAATGTGAAAAACAAATTCTGTAAAATGTTAAAACAAAGATGTACATACAGGGTCATAGACCTGCAGGGTAGGCAGAATTTCAAAAGGCATCTAAGATTCTGGTTCCCTGGTCCACGTGCTCTGCATAAGACCCTTCTTTGATTAGCTCAATTTAGGAACTTGTGAATGTGAAGGGATATCAATGCCATGGTTATATTACATTTTGAAACTGAAGGAATTTTGTTGATGTGAGTAAGATCGCAAATCAATGAAGTCAGTAAACCAAAAAGGAGATGATCTTAGGTGGGCTGACCTAAACAGATGAATTATTAAAATATGTCAGAGGATATCTTGGATAGAAATAGAGAATATCAGAAAGTCGTTTGCTTGGGTTTTATTGACTCTGTGAAGGCTGATCCTACCAAACTATCAGAAGAGGGGCACTTTCAAAGAATGGAAATTTCAGAACATTTAATGAAACTCATGTGTAATCTATACATAGACCAGAGGCAACTATATGAACAGAACAAGAGGAAACTTTGTTGTATAAAACCAACAAAGTGTGCATTCAGGATGTACACTTCTGCCATGTCTATATTTCTGCAGGCTGAGGGCTGGATTGTATGGACAGAACACAGCTTCAGGACTCACTGAAGGTGTAGAAAACTTGAAGTATTTTGTATGACAATCAAAGATTACTGACTTCAGGATTTATTACACACACACACAAAGTCCTCCCTCCTGGATCAATAAGCCACATCATGGTAAACAGAAAACATTCAAGCTGTCAAAAATTCAGCCTTACATCAATCTTCAATGAATGTTTAGGGAATTAGAAGTCAGGAGGAAAAATTTTTGCATAAATCCCCTTTAAATTGATAAAAACCAAGACGGTCACATGGAGGTTTAAAATTCCCCTGACTCCAAACCATGGTGTGGCCCCATATGTATGTAGAACCAAGAAAATAAGGAAAGAGCACCACAGAAGCATCGATGCATTTGAAGGATATTGTTGATGGAGAATACTGAATAAGATCATGGACTGCCAGAAGGACAAATCAAGTTGTCTTGGAAGAAGAACAACCAGAATGCACCTTGTAAGTTAAGGATGGTGACACTTCATCTTATGTACATTGGCCGTGATGTCAGGAAAGATCTGTTCCTGGAGAAGTCATCTTTGGCAAACTGAAGGGCCACAGAAAAAGAAGGAGCCTCTCAATAGGATGGGTTGACCCAGTGGCTGCAACAGGGACTCAAAAACATCCATGCTTGGGAGGGTGACACAGGAGACCAAGTGTTTTGTTCTGTTATGCATCAGGGTGCTATAAATAAGATCCTAAAATGACAACTGCCATGTGTGGGAACTCAATATTCATGCTAAACTAAAATCAGTCAAGCAGCAATAACAGTAAAATAGCCGCCATATAACAGCTACCAGCAATGTGTCCAAAAACAATTGTTTTATACAGGGTCAACAATAAGTGAATTTCCAAAAGTGGATCACTCTGAATGGAATCCAAGTTCTGACCTTCAGTTAGAAACCAAACGCTAACCATTCATACCAAGCGGGGATTTCAAATGTAGGGCACTTATTCATTGTGTCTGTATCTGAGGAATAAAAGAAAAGCTACTTTTAGTCCAGCTTTTGGCTAGTTGAAATTTCTCTGCACACCCAACTGTATAATGCTCTTAAAGTCTACTATGTGACAATATCAAAACCTCTTTAACTTGAAATGCAGACTGGACGCCACTAGAATCATTATAACCTGTGATTTTTGCAATAAATATTTTAAATCAACTTATCCATTTGCACTATTTGTAGCTGTTCAACAATTCACATCATCCAAACCACCAACTAAAAAACAATCCCACCACTATTATGTCTGTAAATTCTCTCTGTAAATGGTTTCTGGGACTATAAATCTTTACAAGAAAAGACAGCCTCCTCTTTCTCTCAATAAAATGCTGATGGTTTTGAACTGATGACCTTCGTGACAAATAGCATCCCGAGTGTTGTGTTAAAAATCCTGCAGAGTCTTGAGAAGCCTATGGTGTTCTCCTCTGCAGGCACAAGGGTCCCACGGGTCAGTACTGACTGGCGAGCAAACAGCAACAACAAATCATAGGGTTACTGAGCAATTGCATCATTGCCTGCAGTGCAGTTGGCATGCTGAAGTTTAGCCTCCCAAGCATTATGCTAAAGACTTCCATCGTGTTCACACTTAGCCAGTTGCTCTCTGCAACCATTCTAATCACTTGCCATTCACAAGTCAGAATAACATACTAAGGAAGTCTTTCCCTCGTTGTCCACTTCATGAGTCCCTGATAATCTCTTACGATTCTGCTCACATGTCACCTTCTATGAAGGACTTTTTCCTGATATAATCAAAACACTAAGTCACTTCTTTCCCAGTCCTCTCCTGGGGCTTTTTCACAGTAGGCTCATGGCAGTGCTCATATGCCTATACTCCATTTACATTGGCTTATTCTATGATCAACAAGAGCCTGCAGAGGGAAGTGACCCTGTCCTTTTCTTCTTCATATCCTTTAGTTCCAGGTCAATAATAGAACTTACTTATTTTTCCATCCATATGTTTATAAGCAAAGCATGGAAATAGGCAATTCTTAGAAATATACAACGACATGATAAGATGCTTAAATACACAGCTAACAGGATGCAACCCATGATAGGGGAAGAGGAAGGTAAAAAGTTTAATAAAGGAATAAAAGATAGAAATATGGCACAAACAACTACTCAGAATGTTTTATATGGACCTGAAATAAGAACTTGTACATTTTAAATGAATGTGATTTCATATATAAAGTCTTCAGAAAGTAGAAATTGGAGCTACTGTTACTGGCATGAGTATGTATTGTAGTGAGTGAATAAAAACTCCCATTATATATTAATCTATATATTGTGAAGGTAATTTTTTAGCAATAGCAAGTGTTTTATGTATATATGCATATGCATACATGCAAAAATTTTATGGAAGGAATAGTTTCAAAGGATAACGAGAAGACTGGATGTTTTGTATATTTATATGTATAGGGGGTGGATGGGTATTGAGAGTGGTTAATGCCAGGTGATAGCTATATATTTTAGAATTATTGAGAATGTCATTTTGCATGTTACAAGAAAATGCTGCTCTGATATTTCCATGTTTTGTGAATGGAGTGAAAGTTTAAAGAGCAGAGCAGTTTTCCCTTCAACTATTCATACCCAGTTTTTCCTTTATCTCACTGTTTGTAATCCCTGATGCATAGCATCACTGGTCCCACATTGTCCCCACACTTCATCTCTTCATGCTCCCTTCGGTCCTAACCCTTCAGAACTTTGTCCTTAGGCAAAAGCTTCCCTATTGTTCTCAAATGGCCAAGGAGTCTAGGCTGTGTGTATCTCATTACTGCTATTCCCCTTATAGATCAGCCTATTTTTTGACTGGACTTTGAGCCCTGTGGAGTGAGTCTGGTTCCAGGCCTGAAAGATCAACTATTATTAACTGATTGACCTTGTGGTGATAATTCATTGGTTATGGACCAAAAGAGAAGGTCATAGGTTGCTACTCAAAAGTACACTTCTTTAGAAGGGAGTTTACAGTGAAAGGAAAGGCAGATCAAGAAGCTGCCTTATGCAAGAAATATACCTTACATGGCAGTGAAACCTATGAATGGTTTACTCAATTGAGAAGACAGAACTATCTTCCCTGATATGCCTTGAAACCAGTGGTCAGTCTCCCTTTTCCATCACAAAATATCACCAGAAGTAGAGCACTCCTGTGTTTAACAGTCCTGTGTTTTCAGTGTCCCAGAGAAAGGAGTGGTTGAACATTCCTCAAGAGTTTGCTGGTCTCAGGAAGACCAAAGTTTCTAGCTTATTGCAATTTCATTACCATCTTGGTAAACTGGCTGAATATAAACTCTAATCATTTCAATAGTACTTCTGAATTCTAATTGTACAGAATACTCCAGAATGTTGCCCACCCTTTTCAGAAAATGACTAAATGAAATATATGTGTACATATGTGTGTATACACACACACACATATATATATATATACATAGGCCACTTATAGCTCTGAGTCACACAACAAGGCTCCTCTGTCTGGAGAGGAGTAATATTTGTTTGCTTGTTTGTTTGTTTTGGTAGCCTTTAGAAAAATCAAAATGCTCTAGTAGCTTCCCCTGGCAAAAACAGGAACGCTACAGATTTTAGTCGAGCTGCCTGCCATCAGTCACAAAGCTGGAAAGGCCCTCTAGCGCACAAGACCATCTGAGTGACGCAGAAGAATCCTTTTCAAGGGTCTTGGAACACGCCATCCTTTGGCTGCCATCAAATATTTCTAGAGGAAGAAAGGGATCCTGAAGTCCCATCGACCAGAGGGTCTTCTGCCTCTGCCAAGAAGAGTGAGAGGCTATAAAACTGTCTGCTCCGCTCCTCTGCTAAACGTCTTGCCAGAAATCACACGGACTCTGAGCAGCTGAAAATACTGCTGCTTTATTTCAAAAGTGCACCAGGCAAGCGAGGCTGCTTCCTACTCTCTTGCTCCATCTACTGGGCCTTTCTCAAAACACGGAGCTGCTTAGCACTCGGCTACAGAAATTCAGAACTTGCATCCTGGACTATGTTACGATTCCTCCCTCCTCGAAATCAAAACAGCCAACAAGCAAAGAGAAGAGTCACCGATCCATTTGCATGTGTTAGCATGATGTTTTAATAAAGACAAAAAGAGCAATGGACAGGATGCAGAAAACTCACTTGGACTACCATATCCACGTGTAGCCACCACCACCCACCTTAGTTATTTGTTTAACTTGTTTTCCCCAGAACATCCGTCCCTTCCTGTATTTGTTGCTGCCAGTCGCTGGGAGGCTATTTCAACTCACGGTGATGCTGTGTGGGCCCAGCACAAAGGCTCCACAGAGTTTTCAAGACCTTTGGGAAGCAGATTGTAAATCTGTCTTCTGAGGGCCTGTGGGTGATTTGAGCTGCCAACATTCTAGCTAGTAGGGCAGTTCTCAACTGTTTTGCCAACCTTGGGTTCCTGCTATTATATGTATTTGTAATTATGTGTATTTGTACCCATTCCTTGGAACATATGTTGTAGATTTGCAGCAATACAAAAATATACTCCGTTCTGGCCCTAATATCAGAGATACACTAGTGTTTTTAAGGGAGGGAGGGGAAATGTATTCTTAAAAAGTAATTGTATTGGGGCCTCTTATAGCTCTTATCACCAGTGTGCCAAGCACATTTGCACATAAACCACCATCATCATTTTCAAAACTGTCTCTTCCCGCTTGAGCCCCTGATATCCACGCCTCATTTCTTCCCCCCGCCCTCACTCCAACCACCCTCCCTGACAGATCCTAGATAAGCAATAAATTATTTTTTCAATTCTTACATATTACATAAAATTGTGAGCTAAGAAATATGAAACAGTTTTATGGAGTGTATTCCTGTGTAAATGTCAGTTATTTTCATTTTTATACTCATATGTTGTAAAGTGACCAAACATCCTGCTTTTTAACAATTTAAAGACATCCCATGGCATTTTAAAATTAAAATAAATATGGTACAGTACTATTTTTGCATTCTATGAAAATTTTTGTTGCTCCATATAGACCAAATTTTAAAACAAGAACCCCTCCCACCCCTCGGTCAATGGTGTTCCACTTAAATTCTGGTCACTTTAATTTGGGGGAAGGCATGTATTTTCAGAAGCCCAAATACCTGCCTAAGCAATATGTCTTCCTCACCACTCTCCCAAAATACACTTTAGAATACCAGACATAAACAGACAATTGAATATATAGGCCAAATTGTAGTATCACTGAGGAATTCTTTCTGCGTGAATGATTATGGATTCCAAACATCCTTCTGCATATAATAATATTTAGTGAAAGACATTTATATTCAACAAAGCCAAATATATCACTTATTCTTTCGGTTGCTCAGTGGGAACTATTTTCCATATATAAGATTATAATTGAAGAAGTCTCTGTTGATGATATTATGATTGATGATACTATAACAATAGCAGTGGTTGTCATTGATGCTCAATATTACTCATTTATAAAAGAAAAAAAATGAACCTACACTTCCTCCATTCCAGGGGCTGATACAATATCATCCAAAGCCATGAGAATCTGCACAAAGATAACCATATGATTGTTTTCTAGACTCAGGCCACACCTAAAACAGTAAGCATGTAGATCTGACAGACTTCAAAATCACAGTTATTTGCACCCTAACAGTTATCATGGGTTTTATGCTATCTTTATCCATAGTCAATGTTCATGAAAGCAAAAGCCAAGAAATAATGTGATGCATTGCATTGTACAAATCTGTTGCCAAGAACAGACTTTAAAAGAAATTTACAAGAAAAGATGTCACATGGAGAATGAAGAGGCACCTCAAGTAACCCAGAGTATTTTCAAATGCATCATATGCATTGCAAAAGATGGATAAGGAACGAGGGAGACCAAAGAAAAATGGGGTGTTGGCAAGAATATGACATGCACCATGATTTGCCAGAAGAAACAAATCCATCTCACAAAGGACATCAAGAATGCCCATTAGAAGTTAGAGTGAAGAGACTGTTATCAGGTTACCAGGAGGGATCAGTCCTTGGACTAAGGCACCATGCATGGTGAAATAGAAAGTCAACAAAGAAGAGGAAGTCCCTTTCTGAAGAAGACCAGCATATGACTTCAACAAGGGACACAAGCAGAGTGATGATTGTGGCCGTAGCACAGGGCAGGACTTTATTCCCTTTTGTTATAGATGGGGGTCACTGTGTGTTGACTCGGTTGTACTTGACAACCATAATCATTGCCCTGAGTTTATTCTTAGGAAAACCCAAAATAATCTATATTTACAACAGATTTTGCCTTGAAGAAAATTAGGAAAAGAAGACATTTTGAACTGAGATCTGATTAAAGGGACTGTTTTACTTGCGAATAATCATTGTGTGCTAAGCACCAGCACTCATGTATCTGTTTCTTTCTGTGGTCACTTTTGTGCTGCTGTGATACTCCAGTGATGGCCACAGGTATGCCAAATGCCAGCAGGGTCGCTCCTGGGAAACAAGTTTCAGCTGAGCTTCCAGAAGAAGACCGTTCTCTGAAGAAGAAATATGTGGTCCCCTGCTGTGAGATGAAACACTGAAAATCTATCCATAGCAGCTGAACATGTCAGATGATGAGACCCTCCATTTAGAAGGTCATAAAATGTGACTGGGGGAGAGTTGCCCCCTGCAAGTAGAGTGGACAGCAATGCTGTGAATAGAATAAAACTTTGGGGACCTGGGTTCGCTGATGGGGCACAAGTCAGAATGAGAAAAGGAACAACTTTAAACACAATTCTTATTAAGGACAATGAATGGAATGTGAATCCAGGAAAAGTAAAGGACATCCCAAGGGCCAGGAGACCAAGAACGATCAAGGCCTCAGGAACCAGTGAGATCATTTAGACTGGCATTGACTCCCCATGTTTAGTCGGAAGGTTACTCTTCTGGGTATGAACAGTGTCAGGGGAATGGTGTCTCATTCCTGAGTTCTCTCTCAAAAGGAGTCCCACGAGAAAGAGCAATGCTGCGCTCTGAGACAGGACAGGATCGATCGTGATATAAAGTGTGTGAAAATTGGACATCGAATAAGAAAAACCAATGAAGGATCCAGGCAGTTGAAAGATGCTGCTAATGAAGAATATCAGAAATACTATGGACTGCCACAAGAACAGACACATGTCTTGGAAAGGCTCCTTAGCAGCAAGGATCATGAGACTGTGTCATGAGACTGTGGACATGTTCTCAGGAGAGGCCAGGCCCTGGAGAAGAGCAGCATGTTTGGGAAGGGAGAGGGTCAGCGATAAAGAGTGAGAACCTTACAAGATGGATTGACATGGTGACTGCAAAGATGGGCCTCAAGCATTGTAGCAATAGAGGATGGCGCAGGACTAGGCCGGATTTCATTCCGTGGAACTTAAGGCCGCTAGGAGTCAGAACGGACAAGCTAGAACATGTGATGAGAAGATACAATCCTGACGCACACAGACCTTTCCTGGTTTTAAAGCAGAAAGCACTCTCTTGTTCTGCTCTCACAATGGCCTCATGATCCAGGTGCAGGTGCTCAAGGAGCATAATCACGTGTTCTGGGATTCCCATTCCTCCTAAGGCTATTCATAGTTTGTTATGACTGACACAGTAAAATGCCTTTGCATAGTCAATAAAACACAAATTGACACCTTTTGAGTAGTCTCTGCTTTTAGCCAAGATCCATCTGACATCAAGAATGTTATGCCTTGGTCTCCTTCCTCTTCTGAATCCAGCCTGAATTTCTGGAAGCTTCCTGTCAATGTACTGCTGCAGCAATTGCTGGATGATTTTAAGCAAAAAATTACTTGCATGTGATATCAATGATAAGTTTAAAATGTGTGTTTACTAGGGTCACTTTTATTTGGACTAGATAAAAATGTGAAACTTTTCCACTTAATTGGCCAGGTAGCTGTCTTCTTTTTTTTTTTTTTTCTTTTTCTTTTTTTGGCACAGATAAGTGATTGCTTCTATTGCGTCATCAGCTTCTTTAAATATTTCGTTTGGTATCCCATCCATTTCTAGAGCCTTATTTTTGAATAATGTTTGCAATGCTGTCTGGACTTTTTCCTTTAGTACCATTTGTTCTTAATCATAGGCTACCTCTTGAAATGTCTAAATGCCCACTAATTCCCTTTGGTACAAATTCCTCTTGTATTCTTTCCATCATATTTTGCCGCTTCCTGAGTCATGCGATATTTTGCAAAGGGAAGCTTTCCATGTTGCAACTCAAAGGTTGAGTGTTCTTTTCGTTAGTTCTTTCAGGTGAAGTTATGCTGAGGGAATTTTTTCCAACTCTAGCTCTTTGTCTATTTCATTACACTACTTTGCCTTCTCTGAAAGGGCCTTAGAAATAGTCTATTCAGCTGTTTGACTTTACTTTCTTCTACTCGCCTTAGCTACCCTGGTGGCCTAGCCTTTGCATAGGGGCTGCTCACTTCAAAGTTGACCATTTGGAACCACCAGCTGTTCCCTGGGAGAAAGAAGAGGCTCTCTCTGTCGCAGTCTAACCCTCCGAAGCCCACAGGGAAGTTGCAATCTATCCTAGCCAGTTACCTGCATCAACATTGACTTGGGAAGTGATTTTGGCTTACCTGATGCTTAAGAGCAAGTTTCAGAGTCTCTTCAGACATCCACATCTATCGTTTCTTTCTTTTAGTGACCATTAGCGTTCTTCATGTATGGTGTTCTTCATGTCTTGGCCTAACTCATCAGTTATTCTGTCATCAGTGTCGATGTATCAAATCTGTTCTAGAAATACTCTAAAAATTCAGGCTCGATATAGTCAACGGATTTTATTTTGGCTCTCTTTACAAGATTCTACATAGTTGTCATCAGTTTCAACCTGAATTTACATATGGTCAATTGATTGTCTCACATCATCTGGCCCCGTTTTAGTTGCTGATTTGAAACTTCTCCATTGTCACTTCTCACCTGTAGGGTCAACTTGATTTTTGTGTTTTATCTGGAAAAATCTACCTATCTAGTCATTTTCTTGTTGTTGAAAAAAATTGTATTTGTGAAAAAGTCATTGGACTTGCAGGATCCTGTCATATGGTCTTCTTCTCCATTAATATGACCAAGTCCAAATTTCCCAACTACTGTTCCTTTCTCTTGGTTTCCAGCTTTTACATTGCCACCATCAGCAATTTTCAATGAATCCTGACTGCACATTTGATCAATTTCTAAGGGAGATTAGTCTCTCACTAACAGCATTGTATTCCAAGATAGATTGCTAAATGTCCTTTTGGAAAATGAATGTGGTTCCATTCCTTTGACATTAGTCATCCCTCACATAGTCAACCACATGATCATTTGATTCAAAATGTCCAATACCAGTCCATTTCAGTTCACAAATGCCTCAGATATAAATATTCATGGGGAAAAGTTATAAACTTATAAACATAGCCTTCAAAATGTCAAGAAGCAATATTTTCGAATGTTTATATTTTTGTTCAACAAGTTTTTTTTATGATTTTGAAGTAGGCTTTTGACTTACTCTCATCCCTATCTTTACCAAAAATGCTCTCCAAAATGATACCAATGCAGGTTTAGTTTATTATGCCTGGCTAAGTGTAAAGGTGAAATACAAATATTTATATATGAATATAAAGAAGAGAAATGATATGCTCTTTGTTTACTTTTTGCTCCAGGCATGGGACATGATAAATTAATGGAAGTTCTGTAATTACTGACTGTGTACACATCTACTCATTCTCTAATTCTGTTTTAAATTCTGATAGCAACACTTGGGTCTCGACTAGAATGAGCATTAGGAAACATAATCATAATCTTTCAAGTTAAAATAGTTCTTTATGGAAACCATTGCTGCAAAGGCTGTGTCATAGACTGTCTTGATCAAAACAGGTACGGTCCTATAAAGCAGCCAAGCATTCTTCTGTTTGGAGCAGCTTCCTTCGAATGGATGATGAAGAAGGCAGAGTCTCCCTGGTAACGTGTGGGCGGATAATTTTATGTGACAGTCACATTATGAATTGAGGCAATATGAGCATGAAGTAGTTCACAACACTCACTTTTATCAAGTTGTCCTGATTTGAAGAAGCAAAGTATGATTCTGAAACTATCTGAGCCTCCTATAAGTCTTGGCTTCACCTATAACTCAGACAATATGGGAATGCACAAGAGGTTTTGGAAAGGAAGCCATGTCATCATAGGCATGAAGGCTTCCAGAATTGGCCCCAGTTGGTTGAAGTGAACCTCCCAATGCCGCATGAAGGATGGAACTGGTGCATGTAACGGTATGACGCTTCATATATCACAGTCTTGTGGGTAGCTTTTAAATGTTGTAATGCACATGTCACTACTCATAGCACTCGCAAGCTTTATCAAGAGTCTTACATACAGGCATCTTTGCGAGCTCTCACACATTGAAAGGATCTTTTGTAATATTGCATGCTGTATAACAAACACCGTTGTCATCAGCAGGTTTGAATCTTCTGGGAATCTGTACTCCGTCAAGGCTCTTGGCAGGGATTCAGGGAGCTAAACATTTACTTTAAGATGATTAATTATTCCCAGCTCTCCTCTGCCAAGGACCACACTTTTTGTCCTCTCTTTTTAGTCATCGATCCTGAAACGCTTCCGTGACGAGCTCAGCTCTCACAATCACATGCAGACCTTAAGAAATAGACAGACTTGACGGCCTCTTTCATTTCTCTGGGCACTGACCACCACAGTCTCGATTGAGTAAGTACTGTGAAAATGGAGATTTCATTAGTATTATTATTCGAATGATGGAATTTAATTAGTCCATTGCTAAAGCACATTTGTGGGCCAGCTGGTAAAGCCAGGATCCCAAGATATGACCTTGATTTGATAAGGCCTTAATAATGCAATTACTGTTAGAATAAGCAGTACAACATACCACACAATACCATGAACCTATTTCACAATAAACAATAAAATGTATAAAGACACCATTTTTATTCATTCCACTCTATGTGACCTGGTGTTAAGTAGACAAAAATGTGACTATTAAAAGCATAAATTATATGATTTATAAATTATAATTTATTTATTATTTATGCTACCCCCAATAAAAGCACAAATTATATAAAAATTCATTTTTGCTAGCAGCAAAATATATTTTAAAACATTCTGGCAAGTGAGAATTTATGTTTCATATCTCTCTTATCAGATGTCTTTCTATAAGTCGGGGCATTTTCTCCCCTATAGAAGGGGAAGGAGATTGCAGTGCTGTTTGTGTGTGTTTTTGAAAACAACCAACTCATAGAACAGTGCCATGCACTAACATAAATTGCTATGCTTACAATTCATATGTATTTAATTTTCAGCTTTTAAAATAGTTAATTAACTTTTATCAAGCATGAACAAAATCAAAATTAAACAGCAGGAAAACGTCACTTGTGACATATCCTCGTCATGGCTCACGTGGGTGAAAAAGGTTTGCCAAGAAGGCTGCCTTACAGGAAATCTACACATTGGTAAAATTGGACAGGAAACCTCACAAAACACCAAACTGCAAACAAAGCCTAGTGCCTTCAAATCTGTATCTACTCACAATGATTCCAAGGTGCGTTCCCAGGCTCTAACTTTTTGCAGGAGCAGATAGCCTCACCTCTCTTCTTCAATTTAGCAGCTGGGTTTGAACCACCCACCACGGAGTTAGCTGCCCAATGATCCTCCCCCAGAGTCTATCACTTAGAAGGAGCCATTTCCATTGGGGGCTCGCATGTAATATTCTATGCACTTAACTGGTTGGGCTAGTCTTAAGGAGATCGTATGACTCTGAATCAACTTGACAATGGATGAGTTGTGTTAGTGCTATCTCCTCAGAGAGAGGCCAGGTAATCTATCCAAATGTGTGAAATACTTACCTTATTCACGGTGATAACACATTCTACAATTATGACTTATAAAGATCCTCAATGGTTATTATCTTTTGAACCAGGCTTGTATTATGCAAAGATATTTTTTAAAACACAGATTTGGTGTCAATTGTTAAAATTGTCAACGTCTAAAAGGCAAAACATTAGCATTTGTTTGGAGATGAATACAGGTATTCTTATAAATTAATAATTACTGAATTGTCTTTTAAAGCTTTCATGTGAGTTTTTACTTATTGTTTCATTCAACACATGCCTTGCTCATTTATTACAGAGCTAGTATGCACCATGTCCAATTCTAGGTGTGGAAATTTCCCAGTGAATAATCATACAAAACTCTACAGTCATAAAACATGCTGAGGTAGCTGATGATTTACAGCAAGGTTCAAAAACTACATCCCCAACTCAAATTCAAGCTACCACTTGTTTTCATAAAGGAAGTTCTGTTGACCCATAGCCACAACTCATTTGCATATATGTTGTCTTTGGTTGTTTTTGCACTACAAATCCAGAGTTAAATGGAGTTGTGGTTGAGACTTCCTGACCCACAAAGCTGAAAATAATTACTCTCTGACCATTATTGAGAAAGAGTGCAGACAAAACATGGCCTATGCCACACGGCTAAGGTCGCAAATCAAGTAAAAGCGGAAGAGGCACAAAAATAACATGGAAATTCAGAATTATCTACTAGGAATTTCACTTTATCTGGCATAGCTGTGATGTAGTGTTAAGCTAATAATCACAAGGTCAGCAGTTCAAGTCCACGAGCTGCTTGGAAGGAGAACAGGGAGACTGTCTACTGTCATAAAGAATTGCAGTCTCAGGAACTCACAGGGCCAGATCTGTCCTGTCTAATAGAATCAAGAAGAGTCAGAATTGACTCAATGATGCTGTATTTTTTAAGTCAAGTAATAGGCCCACTCAAATACGTTGACAATCTAGTCTCCAAAATCTATGAATATGTTACTTTATGCTGTAAAAAGGACTTTGATAAGTGGTTAAAATAAGAATTTTACCAGGGGAAACTAAAGTGGACTTGCTCAAGTGTACTCAGTGTAACATCATGGGTGTACGAGGGGGTATCTCCCCAGCAATTGGAAAACACATTGTTCACACTAGGCGAGCATCCAGCAACTCACTCTGAGCTATTGCATCCAGTGCTGTTGCCTGGGAAGGAAGGTTCTCTATGATCAGAGTGAATTGTTTCTTAAAAGCAGTTTTTCTCAATCCTCGAATATTTGTAATGCCTAATTTAAGACAATAGTGGGCAGCTGTGAAATGTTGTCTCCTCTGCTGAAGAATCCCACAGAAACTTGTGGTTTTGAACACAGCTAATAAGGACAGTGCTATGGGAAAAGATCAAGTGAACAAGTGGTTTTCTCATTTTTAAAAAAAGGTGAAATATCAATCGATGATAAACCTCATTTTGGATATCCATCAACTTCCCAAACAGACAAAAGTATCCACTTGTAGTTTGGGGATCATTCCACCAGGTCAGACTGTTAATCAAACTTTCTATTTTGAGGTTCTGAAAAGATTATACAACAGTGTGTGACAAAACAGGCCTGCTATGTGAAAGATGGAGGATTGGTTTTGCCAGCATGGCAATGCACCAACTCCCACAGTCATCTCAGGGCACCAGCTTTTAGCAAAACACAGCATGTTTCTCTATCCCCATCACCTTACTCACCTGACCTTGCTCTATGCAACTGCTTTTTATTTCTGCAAATGCAAAGGGACAACAAAAAGGACAGCAATTTGACAACATAGAAGAGGTGAAGAAAAAATGAGGGAGATGCTATCAGCCATCCAAACAGATGAGTTTGCAAAATGTTTCCAATAATGTAATTGCAGATTTGACAAATGCATTAAGTGTAACGGAGAGTACTTTGAAGATGATATGGTTGTTTTGTAAAAAAAAAAAAAAATTACATAGCTTTTTAAAATTTCTATTTCTCGGAGAGGCACACCCATGTATCTAAGAAGGAATCAGGAACATGAAAAGTAGAACCTGGGAAGGAGATATGAAAACAGAAACATAAGCTGAGAGTAGAGGTAGAGGAGAAGACAAGGGGGCTGGTGTGAAAAGGTGAAGTTTGAAGATATATTGAGTGTTCATTAACTAAGGAAAGTAAAACTGAAATGATTAATAAAGGCATCTAGAAACTGAACAAGATAAAGAAAAAGGTGATTTTCTCAAAGCTTCCAGTTAAAAATCAGTCTTAATGGCACTTTGATTTTATCCCTTAACATCCATTTTGAATGTCTGGTCTCTAAAACTGTAAAACAATATGAACTGCTTTATTCCACCAAGTTTGAGGGAATTAGTTATGACAACAGTAAGAACTAACATAGCCAATAAGTCCAGAGGACCTGGAGTTTGAGTTCCTAAATATAGCACTGTATTTTCATTCTGCTAGTTGATTGAGATCTTGGGCATTATATAACTTTTCTAAGCCATTTTCTTTATATTAAAAATTAAATAAAATTAAAATAGTACATTTTTTTTGGCATCACTGCCCTCAGGTGGTGAGATAGGAGGCCCAGCCTTTGCTCCGTGGAACTGGAATTGAACCTCCATCCCAGTGGGCTGCAGTCCCGCGCACAACCACTATGCTACCGGGGCTCAGGCCAAAATACTACATTTTTAAAGAATTTTCATTACTTGAGTTTTGTTTGCCTTTGTTCATTCAACAACATACAATTTCTGTAAGAGCCTTGGCAAAGTTTTAAGCATGTAAAATATGACCAATAAGTGATGGGTGTTTTACTATGATGATTATGATCATTATGAGTCTCAGGTTTCTTCATCTAAGATCAGAGCAACTAAATTCACTTATCTGTATAATTCTATATTTTCTAATGTCATCTTCAGGATGTAGCAATTAGTCAAAGCTTTTTCAGAGAGTAAAAACGTGATAACGATAATTTACTTTATGGGCATATTTATAAATTTCATGCATGTATAGTTTCTAAAAGTACTGTAGCACCTTCAACATTTGTTACCAGGGTTACTTATAGCCTTTAAGACCATGTCCCAATATTGGTTCTCTCCAATATTCACAGTGTCAACAGAGATTCTTAGGAAATGCAGATTGATTTTCATCATGCCTCTATTTAAAATTCCAAATTCCTTAGAATAGCCTTCACTTCTTCAGAATCTATGTCTAGCTCACCTATAAAACTATATTTCTTCCAAATACCTCTTTCCTTATCTTTTTTAAACATAAAAACTGGTTATCCCAGAAATGTTTATTCCAGGTTTCTCAACAAATTCCTGCCAGGGCTTTGCTTGATTCACTAACACCGATCCACCCACAGACGCCCTACACCCAAAGAGCCACCGCGTGATTCCATGGCATCCTGCACTTGCTTCTCTGAACTTTTGCAAGGTGTAAACTTGCTCATTTATCTAACAAAGTTTACATATATTTTAAACAAGTATTGTCATTGTTACTACGCAGATATTACTACTTCAGAATGATGCAACTGTTGTGTGTGGTGAAAATGACCAGTTGTCTGTCTGTATTGTATGTACTATGGAGGTTTGCATATGGCTGTGAGGCTGGAAGCTTAGTCAGCAATGTTTCAAATACAAACAGGTGTGAGTAGAGCAGCTTTCAGACAAAGAACAGACCTGTGAAATAGGAATAGTATGTTCACTATTGAGGGATTGGAAAATGAAAACTTTATGAATGGCAGGGAAACCTGGTCTTATAAAATGAACTGCTCAGATTGGAGGACACTCAATATATAGTAGGGGAGGAGGGATCTCCTCAAAATAGAGTTTGCCATCGTGATGTGGACAGAGAAATAACAGCAGGACCTTCATTTGCTGGCGGGGCACGACTCAAAGTCAGAAGAAAAAGCTGAAAGCTGAGATAATAATAATAAACATAGAATGTACAAAGTATAAACCTAGGAGAATTAGAAGTGGTCAAAAATGAAAAGAAACTTAAAAAGTGACACATTAGGTATTATTGATCAGGAATCAATTGGTATTCACAATATTGAATCGGAAACATATCTTTTACAATGCCAAGCATGACAAATTCAAGAAGAATGGGGTCGCATTCATCATCATCAAGGCCTCTCCTGCAATGCAATACTGTCTGTGATAGGGTAATATCTACACACCAACAAGGAAGCCCAGTTAATACAGGTATTATTCAGCTTTGCAAACCACTAAAGCTATTGATGAAAATACTAAGGAAATATTACACCTTCCATCTAAATTGATCAAACATGCAGTAAAAATAAATTGATAATAATTGGTGATCAAAATGTGGAAACATGGAAACACAACAGGAGGGATGCCCCCCCCAAAAAAAAAAAAGGAAAAAGAATTTCTTGTCAATGAGTTGATGCTGGCTGACAGTGCTCCCTTAGGCACAGTTCTACCCTCTGAGTTTCAGAGGCTGCCACTTTTAGGGAACAGAAAGCAGCATCTGCCTCCTGTGTAATGGAAAATGGGCTTTGGAGACAGAAGTTAAGACAGAGATCACATTGCAGAATTTTGCAAGACCAGCAACTTTTCATTGCAAAGCTCTCTTCAACAACTATACGCGTGGAAGCCATCAGATGTAAAGCATAGAAATCAAGAGATGATGGCGAAACATGGCCAAAACAAGTCCGAGGGTTGACAACGGAACAAATTAGAAATTGCTCATCTAAAGGTTCAGGTTGAAGTTGAAGAAAGTTAAAACATACCCATAAAAGACAAAACAAACACTGCCTGCTTGTGTGCCATCTTCACAATTGCTCTATGCTTGGCCCATTGCAGGGTTCAAACTTCAGCCACCCTCAAACAAACAGTATTGTTTGAAATTTCTGCAAGTTTACTTATTTATATTTCTGGCCAAGAAGCAATTTCTGACCCTTTTTAAACATACTAGCCAGTAACTTGGGTACTAGCAAATGTCACCATAACTTTTCATAATGATCTTGTCTAAAAGTTTAATGTATGTTTCGCCTAGGTATGATCTCACTTCTTCAGAGAGGCATTTTAGTTTTTGCCTGGCTTGCCTTTGGCATGGTGCAAAAAAACTCATTTCTATTAACATATTCTATATTTCCAAACTTGTGAATAATACAATTTTACCGACTTCTTTAAGGAAGTTCACATTTCATTACCAGACGGACAAAGCATTTTGAAAATTGTGGCTCAGAGGTCTGTAGGCACTTCTACCAGAAGCTTAATGCTTGTATCTTGGTTTGGCCTACTTCCACAGTTAAATAAAATTTTAATTCTTACAAAACATTCCAATATTTCTAGTTCAAGTGAACTGCTCATATTTTTATATTGATTAAATAAAAATTTAGAAAAAAGACATTATTGGATTACTTGGCTTTGATAAAAAATTAAAATGTTCAGGATTTGGAAAATTGCTTTAAAATACTGGTTCCTCTATCTTTTTAAACATTGCATCTTGCTATTAAGATTCAGAGTACATTAGTTGAATGGATGGGAAACACTTGAATAAATAGATTTGAGCCTAGTCATTAACATGAAAAATATATTACTCCAAAAGTAGGGTCAAGGACTATGAGGAGGCCATAAGTACTTCGTGCAAGCCAAATTGAAGTTTAAATTCTTTAGAATGTGTACTTATGTCCATGAATAAAGAAATATCAAGATACCTTTTTTAAAAGCACTTATTAGTTTGTATATTTAAATGAATTAATACATTAGAACAACTTGCAAGGACTTTATTTGCAATTGTTACTGTTTCTTTTGATATGCCTACTCCTACTTTTGATTCAATTCATTCATTTAAATAATACATGTTGGATACTTGCTAGGTATTGTGGTATAGTAACTAAAGCTACAGCAATAAGCAAATAGACAAAGTTCACACCTTTTTTTAGGCTGTCTATAAATTCTCAGTCCTCCCAAATCACAAAGAAATCTTCATCTTTTTTTGCCCCAAATTCTAATGTGATGGAGGACTAAGGATAAAGTTCTTCAAGCCTCCTACTTTTTTCTACTAGTGTCCATGACGATGAAAATGAAATCAGAGGTGAACAATGTGGAAAGAAACCACTGGACTCATTTCTAACTCTACTAGGCAGGTGCACCT
Source organism: Nesogale talazaci (assembly GCA_004026705.1). Taxonomy (NCBI): domain Eukaryota; kingdom Metazoa; phylum Chordata; class Mammalia; order Afrosoricida; family Tenrecidae; genus Nesogale; species Nesogale talazaci. Next base: position 107,641 of record PVJH01004239.1, read on the forward strand.
TGGGAAGAAACTTCTTGAAATTAAATCACTGAAACTGAATTTCACAGCAAACACAAGGTAAGCATTCAGCAATTTATTTAGTAAGTGCAGAAGTTGTATCATGTCTTATCACTAGAGTTGCAAAGTAAAATTCTTGTCTACTAAACCACATGTAATTGGGAAAATTCTAGGAAGTACAAAAAATATAAAATAATAATAAATGATCTTTCTAGTCCCATCATCCAATGGTTACAGTGGGATAATAAAGTAAATATATTTTCAATTGGTACGTCACTTAGTAGCACACACTCTCCACAAATATAAATATTCGGTATTAACCCAAATTTCAAAAGCTACCTAATTGAACATTGAATAGCTACCATATATATTCGAGTATAAGTCAACCTAAATATGTACCGAGGCACCTAATTTTATCACAAAACCTGTATTTAAAAATGTGCTGGATGAACTTGGCTTCTATTTGAATATCTACGACATTCAAATTCCTATTGTTAACTCCCCGAAATATTTTGGAAACTTCAATAAGCAAATTGAGGTAGTTGTTATTGTTGTTGTTTCTGTGAGGTGCTGCCAATTCCTTTTGGACTCAGAGAGGCCCTCTGTTCATCCCCCAAAACACCACCCAGTCCTGAGACATCTTCCCAATCATGCTTAATGCGTGATTCCATTATTGTAGGCACCTTGTCAACTAATCTTGCCGTGCTTGTCTTTTTTGTTGCCCATCTATTTTCCCAAGCAGAATGTCCTTCTCTGAGGACTGGTCTCTGTGTCCAAATGTCATGAGTAGAAGTCTTACTATCTAAACAGTGTTCTGTTTTACTGCTTTCCATTCAGATTTATTTGAATGGAATATTGCTTACCAGCACAATAAATCGAGTGCATCAATTCTTGAGCCTTCTGCAGTCAATGTCCAACTCTTACAAGCAAAGGAAGCTATTGAATATGGTAGGCCTTGAATTGAATGGACCTTAGTCCTCAAAGTAACATCGTTCCTTTTCCATGGTTTAATAGAGTTCAGCCAGTAGATTTACCCGAAGCAATGTGCCATTCAGTCTCGTGACTGTGGCTTCCATGAGCAAACTTAGAAGTCTTTGCTAAACCTCAAACATGCCTTTAGTTTATAATTATGACTTAAATAGCAGGCATCCTAAAAACCACTAGTATTTAATGTTTGTTACTGATTTTTTTTGTTGGTATAATTTTGCAGATACAAAAATTTTTGTAAAGGGATGCATGATGAAGTATTAAATGTTCCTAGTTTTTTTTTTTTTAGTATGATGGATTTTGGCAAGTATTTCATGTGTCACATGTCCCAGTGGTGCTAGGGGTAGATGAAATGAGTCATAGGAAAAACACGTCAGCTTGCAGAGGACCTAATCCAAACGCTCATTTTTCCAACAACTCAGAGGAAACAGTAAAGATGTTTTCAAGCCTTATCTTTCCGGATTGAAGCCAAAAGATACAAAATTTTTATGCAGTCACTCCTGTAGGATGCGCTATATCCTATAATAAAGTCTCAACATGGCAATAAGTTGCCAATGAACTTGTTTCTGTTTCATAAAAGCACTTAGAGGTACACAAGTGCCCTCCTTGCACATCCCACATATGGACAAAAGTCTCCCAAGAAATCCCAGAATCAAAAAGTGTTACTTCTATATATGAAGGATTACAGAAGTGTTGCCTGTTAAAGGAAAAGGCATGCTCTTTCAAGATTACCAAGCAACCTCAAAAGAGGTTTTGAGGAATACATTAAACTCATAGTGGATGTGGCACTTTGGTACTAAAATCTGAGCAGAAAATTAAGATATTGTATAAACACAACCCTTAACATTTTCTTCTAAAAAACACATCCAAGCCAATTGGTGCTTAACAAGTCCCACTCCATTCATTTTCTACCCACTATAGTACAGACTGCAGTTTCTTTAATACAGTACAGGTGAAGTAGGCAGGTTTCTTTAGGTGGGATGTAGGTGCCACATTGCAAGATAATCAAGTTACATGATGGGCTATCCCAACCATACACCTCCGTGAAATCCCCATTCTATGAGAAGCACAAGGACTTTGTTGAAGCAGCAGCACTTCTCAGTCCCCTTCGCCACTTCTTAGGACATAAAGGACAAGAAGACTCCAGGAAGGAGGTAGCTTATTACTAATCTGAATTCTTGAAATCATGGTAAGTTGAATTAGAAGATGGTGTCGGGGCCAAGATTAATATAATGGTAATGGCTGGCATAAGTGGGTGTGAAAAGACATGCCCATATACCACGTGGTACCTCTTCATAGGTGTAGCAATAACTGGCTGAGAGCTAATAGGGATATTTCATATGGCAGTGTCGGCATGATTAGGGGAACTAACTGGGTCTGGAAGAGCTCTAATGGGAAAAGAAGGACACAGGAAAGAATTAAGCATGTCTCTGGCTTTGAAGTGGGTGGCAGTCTGGGTAAAACCTCTAGAGGCAGATGTCTCAGGAAACACATCTCTGTGTGTGGCTCTCTCTCTGATTCACTCTCTCCTTAAATTTGAAGCATAAAATGAATGAGTGGACTTCGCATGTAATAAGGCACAAAGAGATGAGGTTAATTCAAACGTGCCCTGTAATCAGGTAGCTATGAAGTGGGACAAGAAGGGCTAGTTATTAAATTAATCTTGAAGCTCATTGTTCTGCTAAGGGTTGTGTCAAAGCCCTCTTCCTGACTCACTGGGAAGACCTGTATCTGAAATCACCTTCCTATACTTGAATGCATCTCCTTCCCCATGCTGCAGAGTCCCTCTCCTGCAATATAAACCCATGATACATTAAGAATCATCCTATCCAGGGCTGAGCCCCGGTGGCAGAGTGGTTGTGCATGGGACTGCGGCCCACTGGGATGGAGGTTCAATTCCAGCAGCGGCTCCCCAGGGGCAAAGGCTGGGCCTCCTACTCCCACCACCAGAGGGCAGTAATGCCCCAAAAACAAAAAAAACAAAAAAGTATCATCCTATCCTTGAAGAGTCTTTCTCTTGCGTAGTGATAGATAGGGATCATATGCGGTATCTTGAGGATCCTTGCTAGATGATTTCCTAAAAAGTCTATTCTCTATACTTACTTCCTGCAACCTAATGGGATCACAACCAAGCCATTCATTAACCCGAAAGCAGTATACATGAGAAAATTGTATTAAAATAAAAAAGGATTGTATCAGGGAATAAGTCAAATTAAAAACCTTTATAAGATCTAACTTTTAAAAGATTACAGCATTAGCACCTCTAACTGTGGATCAAAACACAATCAATATTTAACTATTAAGAATGAAACGTGTAGTTAAACTTCAAGATATATTTCCAGGTTTGCTGATAGAAAAAAATCTGGAAAGGCTCATTAAAGGTGATCTATTTTCATCTCGATGATATTCCTGCTTTGCAGTGCCCTGAGGACAAGCATGAGTGCTTACTGGGTAATCCAGCTTCAGTCTGGAGCTAGTGCTTTCTAGATGAAAAGTAATGAGAATATTATATGTGTCAGTGACCGGGGGCATGGAAAGGTGGTAAGAAATTGAGGTGAAGAAAAATGATTGGAAAAAGAGGACAAGCAAAACAGAATCAACCAAGAGTATCTAGTTGCATACTCTAATGCATAACAGGGAGTCAATCAAGAACTAGAAGACTAGGAGGGGGAAGAGAAAGTGGGGGAGGAGAACAGAAGGGAAGAAGAATAGTGTTATTGTGATAGTTAACATCTACTGAATACTTACAAAGTGACAATAATTTTTCTAAATGTTTTATTTGCATTTCCTCAAATCTCTTGGCACAAGATTATGCACAGGAGGACTAGACTGCTTTACATGAATACATTTATGGTGGAACACATGTTCTTTGCATTTGTATTGGACATCCATGGAATCTTCACAGAGATGTACGGATATATTTCTCTGCAATATACAGTGGCATTTAAACTCTTTAAATGCCTGAGTCAATTGCACTGGTCACATGAAATATAATTCTTATCCCTGAGCAGTTAATATGATATGAGCTAAAACAGAAGAATTTGTAAATCACTGCCATATCCAGCAGCAATCTGTTCTCAATTTCTGACTTCGATGGACTGAATATTAGCTTTCATCTATTGTTGAGAAATATGTCCATCTGCATGTTTGGATGGACTTTGATGGCTACAAGTATACTTGGAGTTTTCTCTTGTGACTATCTGTTGACATAGATAAAATTGACACATTGTCAAGAGCTTCCACTGGGGCCTGAGGTAATTTTTCTGTTTTGTTGTTTATTCTTGCTATGCAGTTGTCTTCTTTTTTTACCTGTATGTCAACTCTGATTTGGATTAAATATGCAAATCAAACTTGTTATCTTCCATCCATTCAGAGATACTTTCCTATGGGTAATCTTTTTTAATATTTTCTTTATAAAACCAAAAACCCATTGCCATCAAGCCAGTTTGGAATTTTGGAGAACTTATAGAACAGAGTAGAACTAGCCCATTGCTTTTCTGAAGTTGTAAATCTTTTATTTTTTTTATTTTTTTATTTTTAGGCATCACTGCCCTCAGGTGGTGGGAGTAGGAGGCCCAGCCTTTGCTCTTGGGAGCCGGAATTGAACCTCCATCTCAGTGGGCCGCAGTCCTGCGCACAACCACTACGCCACTGGGGATCAGCCCTGAGGTTGTAAATCTTACAGGGAACAAAATGTCTCATCTTTATCCCTCAGAGTTATTTGTGGTATTGAATTGCTGACCCAATAATATGCTGCTAGGGTTCCACTTTCACTACGGTTTTGGAAAAGTTAAAGAAAAATATCACCACTTTGATTGTCAGGTTGCCATTCTATGGTGGCTTGAGCGTTGCTGTGATACTGGAAGCTTTGTCACTGGCATTTCCAATGCCAGCAGAGGAAAAGTTACCTAACATGAACAGCCTTCCATTGAGCTTCCAGATAAAGAACAGCTCATGAGAAGGACTCAATCCCCGTGTCAGCAGAAACAGCTACTGAAAATCTTATGCATAATTTCAAAATATTAACAGATATGAAGTCCAAATGAATGGAAGCAGAACATAGTCACATATAGTGCTAGAGGAAGGGACCCTTGAGGGAAGGGTGCTCAAAAGACAATCCAGAGGAATCATGTAGCATTCATTTTCAAAAATAAATTCACTGCCATCAAGTGATAAAGACTCACAGTGACTCTACAGGACAGAGTATAACTGCCACTGTAAATTTTTGAGACAGTAACTGTCTATGGAGGTAGAAAATCTACCCATTGACTTCTGGTTTCAGACAGTCCAATGCATAGCCACTATGTAATCAGGCCTCCCTTGTCAAAAAGGACATTGCAAAATCAGCGATGAAGTACAATGCTGACTGTGACTGGACTCTTTATATACATGCCTTTATGGAAATTCAATTAACACAATTCTTATTTAAATTTATATCTAACAACAAACATAGTGATAACGAAATTGAGACATAGTACCAATTTTAGTCAGAAACATGCTATCAGAGGCATTGATAATTTTTGACAATTGGAATGAAAAAGTTGGAAAGAAAAGTAATTGGGAAAAAAAGACTATAATAGAAACAAAGCTGGAGATAGAATGATAGGATATTGCAAGAAGAAATTCATAGCATATATCTTTTTTCCCCAAAAAGTCAACTATACACATGGACTATTCTAGATGGAATACTCAGAAATAAAATTGACTACAGCTGTGGCAAGAGACCCTGAGAAGCTCAATAACAGCAATCAAAACCAAGACAGGGTCTAACTGTAGAAAAAGCTATTGATTGTTCAAATGTAACTTCAGGATAAAGATGAAGAAAGTGAAAACAAGACCTAACTGTCAAAATAGGACCTTGAGTCTATCCCATCTGAATTTTGAGAAAATCACAAAAACAGATTTGACAAAATAGCATACCTAGTGATCTGTGAGAGCGTATAATGAACATCATTCATGAAGATAGCAAAAGTCATTAAAATAGTAAAGAAAACAAATATTAGAACTTATAAGTTCCATTATAGCAAGAAGGGTTGTACAATAATTACCAATATAAACTTCAGAACATTTTATTTATCTTGCACTTATTGCTTTCAGCTCTGCATTACACCCCCCCACAACTTCCCTGTCATATCTCCCAAAATGATTATTGTCTTCATAGAGTTACCTATCCTGGATTTAATAGACTTAAAACATATACAACAAACAGACCAACAAAACAATAACACAAAGGTAACTACACTAATAAAAGAGAAAAATCTTAATGAAAAAGAAAACCAAAAGCATTAATACTAAGACAAATTGATAATGGGTCAAAAGGAAGATCAAATAATATGGTGTTAAAGACCTAATTTTATCTGTAATAATCTATTGTCTGCATGCGAGCAAGGCTACTCACATCCTCACATCCCTTGTCTATGGTTAGAGGGGATTCACAGAAAGCTTAATTTGCTATTAATCTCTTTAAATTCACTAATGCTTCCCTTGATTGTAGCTACTCTGTCATTACGAGCACTTTTCAGGGTCTCTTCTAACATCTGAACCAAGCTGTTGCTGTTGTTTCATATTTGATGTCTAGAATATTAATTTCATTTTATTATACTGGGTGCAAGAAATGCAATGTTTCCTTGTAAACCTAAATCAGAGAGTCCTGTTTCCATTAACTTACTAGTACATATTCTGTCTGTATGTTTGATAGGCCATTCCCCATTTTCTCGTACACAACTGGGAAGGTCCCTTCTGGGTACTACCTACAGTGTGGTTCAGTGATATCCACCATGATTAGCAGCTCCTCGGTCCTGTTACGGAACTTCCTATCCATGGTGACTGTCATGTGAGTGAGAGCAGCACTGTGCACTACAGCATTATCCAGAACGACTCTTTCTGATGAAAATTGTCATCCTTTTCTTCTGGGGCTTCTCTTAGTGAACTCAAGATTCCAACCTTTCAGTTAGCAAGGGTTGTATTTATTTTTGTATGATTCCGTTCTCACTCATTCTGTTAAACTGCTTTATTAAGCAATTCATTGCCTACATTGTGGCCAGAGAGATTTTCAACAGATAATATTTGCAATACATAGGCTGACTAATAATGGCAATATGTTCAAAGTGAAATTAATGTCATTCTCTTACTTAAAATATTTAATACCCTTCCATTAAAATAAATATGCATATCATGTCAAACTCCTGTAGGTTCTGGTCCCAAATTTTCCTTTGCTCCACTCTCTCCCTTTCACTCTAAGTTCCTGTCACACTGGTTAGCTCCAGGATCCATACAATGTAAAGTCCAAAACTTGCGAATAACTCTTCCTCTCTACACCTTCACTGCCTTTTCCCCAGTCAGCATCTTAATTTGTCTCATTAATGCTCATTCATCCATCAGATCTAGGCTCCTCAGCTTAATAACGCTTTCTTACTAGAATTCACGACTCTTTCATGTCCTCGGTTTTATTACATCAATTTGTTAAACTCTCCTATCCTTCGCCTCCCTATACATTTCTTCTTGATACTTAAAATGGTTTGTAATTATATTTTGTTCAGATGGCTTTATTTAAAATCTGCTTCTCCTATCAATCCAAAAACTCCATGAGAGTCGGGGCCATCAACATTCCCCTGACTTCTCAGCATCTAGCTGAGATTAATGATTAGGAGCTAGAATTAGCTCCTAATTAATGATAAGGAGCTAGAAATGTGAACCAGCCTAGCTCACAGACCAATGACAGTAACGATCAAGTCTGAACTTGTGTTTGTGTTGCATATTTGGCGAAACCATCGAGACATCACCTCTTAGGATCTCTGTTATAAAGCCATTGTCTTTGTTTATATAAAGGTTCAATGGAGGATTTTTATTGCCCCCCCCCTTTCTTGGCAATTCTTCAAATTGTAATCTAACACATGGTTTTATTGCTCTAAATTGAGTGGTTGTGTCTATCATCTCTCTATTTATATGTCTGCAAGGAAAACATTTGTTTGCTCCAAACATGTATTCATGTATTCTCCTGAATGAAGGAATTGGTTTTGAAGGTCTTTTGGGGGGGGGGGGGGGGTAAAGAGTGTGCGCCTGCTTATAGACTAAATCAGGCACATCTACTGAACTTGGGCAATGATCACAGCACAGCATCAATCCTCCCCACAGCAGCAGTAGCAGGGAGCATTGCTGTTTAATCACTTTATGCCCAATAAAGTCTGAGTTACACAATATTTTTATAATGCCATGGTAACTTACTGAGTCATCCTCCATTCTAGGCCAGCATAGTTGGGTCCAGAGTCAGGGAAAACTGTTCACAGGGATGGAGGCACCCAGAAAGACAATTACCAGCTTTCTTTCAGATTTCACCATATCCACATTCATCATTTGGGTGATATTCAGTTAAGGCTCATATCTTATTTTAAGATTATTTCAATAACTATTTCAAAAATTATGAAAGAAAATAGCCTTCTCATGACATCTCTGAAATGTAAACAGAATACTTTAAATTAGGCTATGGAATTGGTAGCTTCTGGAGTTTTTTCACACAGGTATTAGCTAGGGACACACAGGTACTCTTTCATTTACATTGTTATATTAATGACAGCCTGACCTTTTGGTCTCCATTTCTTATTCTGAAAGTAGGTGTTCTCCATCAATGTAATAAAGTGTTTCTATTATACCAATACACCCACTCTCCACTCACTCTTTCTCTGCCGTGCTTTGACAAACTCAATGCTCTATATGTAGTTCACCTATTAGTTTGTTTTATGGAAAATTAGGGAAAATAATTTTTGTTTACATGTTAAAAATAGCTGTGAATTCAGCAAGTTGCAAAAGACACCAAGGCATACATTAGAACCTAGTTAGGTAAAACAACAAGCTATCCTAGAGAAGCATAGAGCAGAAGAAGTTAAACGACAGTTGAAGACAATAATTGTGGGAGAAATAGAAAAGCCTTATTGACCTAAAAAGGGATTGATAAGGTAGGATTTCACTAAGGAGTAATAAAAAAGTTGTAAATTCCCAATGCAATACATTCTGTGAACATAAATATTGAGGTACAAAGGGAACAAAAGTGAGATCACAAGGCAATGACATGAGCTAAGGAATGACAAAGATTAGTGGGTTCTAAATTATAAACACAGCAGTTTCCTGTATCTTCCTAAACAGCAAATAGTAGGTATCAATTCCACAAATATTTGGGGTGCATTTCAATAGGAAGGAAATAGAGAGTTAAAGTCAGGCAGGAAGATCTGGTTTCAAAGCATATATTCATCACTCGCTAAATGCATAACCGTAGGTGATTACTTAACTTCTACAAGCAACAGCTTCCTTATTTGTAAATGGGTAGACCGAGTTTATTGTAACTATTTTATAAGTCAATGCATATAGAGGACCCATGGGGATTGCTATTAGACGTTGTTCATTTGGCTCCCCAGCATAATCACCTTACACATAAGATGATATGTAACCGAGTGCTAGTCGATCCTCACAAGTCTCTTCTTGAAGTCATTGTGTCTACCTGTCTCATTGAGGGTTCTTCTTCCTGGACACTAGCCCACTGCTTTCTTAAGCAGAATGTCCCTCTCCAAGCATTGGTAATAAGTGAGCCCAGGGTCCACCGCTATTGCTTCTAAGGAATATTCTGGCTGTTCTCCAAAAAACTGATTTGCTCATTGATCTCAAAGTTTGTGGTCTATTCAGTTCTTAGCCATTGCAATAATTCCTGTGGAAAATTCTTCCTCTGTCTGTCTTACTCATTGTCCAGCTTCCACGTGCATATGATGTAATTGAAAATGCCATTGAGGGGCGGGGGGTGTCAGGCACACTTTAAGCCCCAAAGTGACATCTTTGATTTTTTGAACAAGTTTAAAAAGTCTTTTGATGTAGACTTACTTAATGCAGTATTTCATTTTACTTCCTGACTGCTGTTTCCATGGATATTGGTGATGCCTTGAGGTAAAATTAAATTTTTGACTTCATTCATTTCTCCGTGATGGCGTTTCTCATTCATCCATTTGTGAGCATTTTTGCTTCCTTCATGGTGAGATGTAATTCATGTGGTGGCTCTCCCTGTCACCTATCAGTAAGAGTTGCAAATCCTCTTCCTTCCAACAACTAAGGTGGTGTCTTCTATGTATCACAAGTTGTTCATGAGTCTTTCTCTGATCCTGAAGTTGCCCTTCAGCTTACAGACATGTTCTATAAGTATACAGATTGAATAAATAAAGTGAAATATGTAACACAGGCACACACTTTTTCTTGATTTTAAACTTATGCTGTATCATCTTGTTTTGTTCCACAACTGCCTCTGGGTCTATGTACAACATAAGTGGGGAACATGTGATGTGTGGGGCCAGTGAAACCATTCATACCAGCTAAATCATACCTCACTACAGAGAAGCTGTTCTGGCCATGACATTAGATGTAGATTAATTTAATATTTGTCTAAAAATAGCAGGCTAATATTTAGGTTGATAGTTTTATATGGTCCGTGAAATATGTTATTAAATATCCAATCAGTCCTTGACAGATAAATATTTTTCTAACCTTGATGTAAAGGATGCACATGAGCACAATGAAATGTTCTTGGATTTTCATCCTTTGCAATGATGTCATTAATCTTATGAAATGTTAAACCCTACAAAGTGAAATTCCTTTGAATAGTCAGTTAATCACAGGTAGCACTCATTATTTTCCTTATCATATACACTTCATATATTTCACTAATGAATCCTCAGCATCTGGAATGGTATCTGGCATATATTTCTAATAATTATTGAAGTACTTACACTCCTATAAATGTCGCAAGACTCCTCAGCCTTTAATTCATTAAGATTTACCTTTTAAAAAACATATAGGAGAGTAAAGATGTCTCAAATATGGATGATGCTTTAGTAATACAACAAGTATAAATTAAAGCAAAGGTAAATGTCATTTTTATATGAGATTGTACATGATTAGTAAAGTGTTCATAAAAAAACCAACTGTTGAAAAGGTCTATGATTGCATATACTATGTATTATCAAGAGGTGATTATTGTCCTAGCATATTTGCTAAACTCTATAAACTACATAGCAAAATCTGATAACTAAGGGGAAAACGTATTGTTTTCCACATGACCTATAATAATGTAAATAATTTTGTAGGTAATTCAATGCCACCAAAACAATTCTTGTGACCCTACAGTACTAAGTAAAAGTGTGCCATCCAGTCTTGAGACAAACAGCCTCATCATTTTCCCATGGAGCAGCCATTTGTGTAGAACCACAAACCTTGAAGTTAACAGTTCCATGCTTTCCCTCGGTACCAAGGAGCCACTTGGAAGCTACTGGTTAACATCATATTTCATTCAATAGTATCTTTAGTTTAATATTAACCATAAGCTTCCAAATGGTCTCCTGGCTTGGGATTAGTAAATACTTTGAAAAACAATTGTCAAGTTAATTGTTCCTATATGATATACCCCAAACTACATTTTTAGCAGTACTTTATCATTTGGAATTAAAATAGTCAAAAATTAAAATAGTCAAAAAATAGTCAAAAATAGTCAAAAAATAGTCAAAAAAATGGCAATATAAAAATCATCTTTCGAGCCCCGGTGGCGTAGTGGTTGTGCGCGGGACTGCGGCCCACTGGGACGGAGGTTCAATTCTGGCTCCCAGGAGCAAAGGCTGGGCCTCCTACTCCCACCACCAGGGCAGTGATGCCTTAAAAAAAAAAATCATCTTTCTGGGAGTGATTAAAAAGATAGCTTATTAATGTATGATAAATTTATGGATAATTATGGTAACTAAATCAGCTTCCTACATTTCAAATATCAGTGCAGAGAAGACCAGATGGTGAATTGAAAATCTACATGAGTATTGATTTTTAATGAAAACACTTACATGTTCTTCATGGCCACAATTAGTATAGCTTCTCTGTTCTTCTCCCTTGATGCTAGGGCCTTGTTAAACTGGCCTTTTAGGTCAATGGAACCAGCTTGAAGTTTACATGCAAACATATTCAGAGCAAGCAACCTCCCTTGTTACTTGGGAAGGTTAATCAAGGTAAAGCCGTTGGAAGACATAGGGTATTTATTTCTAAATTGAAAAGTCTTTTGATATTGAAGTTTGAAAAGCAAAAAAATATTTGCTAACCCTATAAAATTGAATTACCATCAAGCAAGGAGCAAAGGAAGTGGTTCCGTGTATTTCATACATAAAAAGGAAATATTTGGTCCCCACTCAAATTTTTGCTCACAAATCCTCTCTAGAAGGCTTTGCACTTATAGGAAGTGGGGGAGGGACACCAAATTAATGCAGCACCATTCTTTCAGTGCACTTTATATTCTTTCTGGATACCATATTTTGCTGTTTGGAAATATAAAAAGAATATGCAGGGCATAGGACACACTTTGTGCTTTATGAAAACCTCATTTGAACAGCTGGTGTTCGGAGCTGTTGGAGAAAAATGGACATCTGTTAGAGTAATATCTTGTTTTTACCAATATTAGTTTTCTTACAATTGTAAGTGATATGGATTGGGATATCCATCTGTCTATGTTTATGGTGTGCACACAAGCATTGTAGCTTTCAGAGTCTAATTCCTCAATATTTACTTTTTTAAAGAAAAAAAGCAACATGGGAGAAAGCTCAAAATGTAGCAGCAGGGCTAGTACACCACAGAAAAGATCAAGAAAACTTGCACTTAATATGGAAAATGATATCTCACAAATAATGGCATTGAAACCATCAACTCTTCTCAAGTGTAGGAAAGAAAGGTTCTGATAAATGCTGTTTCTTTGGTGTTTTATCCAGTTGACTATTTTTTTAACTTATTGCATTATTGCATGCATCATTTGACTAATCGACTTGTCTTATACATATTTTCTTCCACCTACAACATTAGCAATCATCTTGCAGGTATTTCATAAGGAAATTTAAGCAATTCCCAAAGCACAGTTTTAGTATGCTCAATATTAATTGGCCTTCTGCCCAATTTGGGGTTTTTTATTTTTGCATCACTGCCCTCTGGTGGTGGGAGTAAGAGGCCCAGCCTTTGCTCCTGTGGAGTCACTACTGGAATTGAACCTCCAACCCAGTGGACTGCAGTCCCGCGCATAACCACTACGTCATCGGGGCTCTGCCCAATTTATAGAGCACTTTGTAATAAAACTGTAATCACATAATCAAATGAGTGTTATAATAATAAGTGCTATGAAATCAAAGAAACATAGACTGTAATGGTAAGAATCTGTTAAGAACTTGGTTAAAAAATGACACTTGAGCAAAAATTAAAAAGCAGCCCAGAGCAATGAGGATAGAATGAGAAAGTAGGTGAGACATAATATATGTGTGTTCTTTGCCTTCAGTCACTCACAATTGTACTGCATCTACTACTGATCCCAGAGCATTCTGCTAAGCAATGGGAGGAAGGGAATAGAAAATATCACCTATTGAACTATTGTAGTTTGGCAACTCTTTTAGGAGGAAAATATTTTGTACAGCTTCATAAAGATACAAAGACAAATTAATGATGTAGATGTAGAATTATGTACTGCATCCCAAGACCTCTTCTGACTTCCTGAAGAGGAGTGTCCAGCTCCACACCAGCCTGCAGCCAATGACTGTAGGACATATGTCAGCCTGCCTCAAAGCCTCCCTTCCTCTATTCTGACACTAATCGTCAGATCACTGCAACACTACTTTTCTGCTGGGTTGGTGGCTGCCCAGAACTCACAAACACCACTCAAAATTATGGGGAATTATTAATGAAGTTAACAGATTACCACAAGTCAGGATCAAAGAACATCAAGGATATAGTTTTTGGTCAACAGCAATAGTTCTCATCAGTTGTCACCCAAGTCTCTGTCTCTCTCTCTCTCTGTCTCTCTCTCTCTGTCTCTCTCTCTCTGTCTCTCTCTCTCTCTCTCTCTCTCTCTCTCTCTCTCTCTCTGGGTCCCAGGCTCTCAATCACTGGGTCCCTTGGCCTTTGCCCTCTTGGACCAGGGAGCTTACTGGTACTGTGTCTCCAGACTCACCAGTGCAGCACTATTTAGTGGTCTCCAGAGCTGGTGCTCTGGCCTTAGAGTGCTTGGCCTCTGGTCTCTGCCATTACCAATTTCATTAAGGATCTCTAACATGCTCCAGTAGTAAGCTCTTCTTTGTTGATGATCTTTGGAATTCTCTCTTCTAACTTCATTTCTATAACCAGGAGAATGGCAAAATTGACCAATGCCCTTAATTTGTGTTTCACATAGCCTCTTTTTGATGTTGTTGTTGTGGTTGAGGTTGTTGTGGTTGTTATCACTGCTATTTGGTACCATCTTGTAGTTCAACCTCAAGTACAACAGAAACCCATCCTCACAATTTTTCTTTTGAAGCCCATAGATCCTGCCATTGGGTTAATCCATCTTGTTAAGGGTATTTCTCTATTTTGTTGCCCCCTCTACTTTATCATACACAATGCTCTTTTCAGGGCTTGGTCGTCCTGATAATATCCCCAAAATACAAGAGAAGAAATCTATCCTTGTTTCAAGGAGTATTCTGGTTGTACTTCTTGCAAGATTTGTTTCTTCTTTTGGAAGTCCATGATATTTTCAATATTCTTTCTAATTTTCATATTCCAATTGCCAATAATTATCAACGCATCTCGAAAGCATGCTTGACCAATTTCAGAATGAAGATGTTGATAAAGTTCTTTGCTTTCTTTATCATTAGCTTTAGTGATTGGTGTGTAAATTTGAATAATTGTTGCAAAGACTGGATTTTCCTATAGGAAGATAGATATTATCCTATCACAGATAGCATTGGACTTCAACTTAGATTTTGAAATGTCTTGTAGACAATGAATGTGATGCCATTCCTCTTGAATTTTTCTTTTATAACATAGTGAGTCATATGATTCCTGGGTTCAACATGGCCAATACCAACCAAACCATTTCAACTCACTTACATTAATATGTATGTGTTCAGTTTCATTTCTGATTACTTTCCTAGAATTATACGGTGTACATCCCTAATTCCAATTATTAGTAGATGTTCATGGCATTTTCTTCTCATTTGGAGTCATGCTCCATCAGCAAACAAAGGTCCTGCAGGCTGTCCTCTCTCTCTTTATTATGGTTGACTTCAATTTTGCCACAGCATCTCATCTTCAATCATATTTTGAGGGCCTTCTGCTCTGAGGGTCTCAATTTCTGGCCCTAACTCTGACAACGTTCTGCCACTATTCATGAGATTTTCGGTATCTAATACTGTTCTCCTGTTATGCTGAAAGTTTTCAGTGGCTAATTCCACTGCAGGGAATAGCCTATTTCTTGTTGATATTCCATTCTTGGTCTAGCAGGCCTGCTTTATCTGTTCAATTTGAATGACCCTACTAGAAATTTGAAATGCCAGTGACATCACTTGCAGTATTATAGCAATGCACAGCCTACACAGTTTAATGAAATGATAGAAAATAGTGACCTGGTTGGGTATTCACACCCATTTACTGGGTGGGATTTACAGGGTCATGGGTAGAAAAGTCATATTAAGAAATTTCACTTCACCTCAGGAATGTTCAACTTGTACAGATATATTGAATTTTATTCAATAAGGAGGAGTTCCTGAAAGAATGGTAATATTAAGTGGAAGAGATATATTGTATGTGGGAAGAAAAAGAGAGTAAATGGTATGAAGAATACAGGCTCAAGTAATTTAGTCATTATAATCATGAACTACAGTTAACTAGTCTACTTCAAAATCCAGCTTCTATTGCATATGACATACAAATATGTTTCATAACCTCTTGAGTTATGATCTATCCCATGTATATTTGACAGAAATGTATATTGTTCAAAAGTCCTGTCTCAGAGATTTTGTACTTATATAGATAGGAAAATAAAACCTTAATACCTATATAATAAAGGGGAAATACTATCAAATCAATCCACTACATTTCAATATATCATTTCTGGAGTCCATTTTTCACTGCACAGAAAAAAATTAAAAAGTAATATGCAATAGTATTCAGACTTTAAGCTTTATGAAAGCATCATCTGAACAGCTGGTGCGATGGAAATTAAATTAAATTGAATTGAAAGAATGCTGAACAAGAGGCAAATGGTCTGTGTGTGTGTGTGTGTGTGTGTCTGTAATGTTTGTTGGCATCCAAGATATGTTTTCTGAATGAATAAAAGAATGCAAGAATTTGTGAATTAATGATAGTTGCAAGAGAAAGACTGGGATTTCTACTGCCTTGAACAGTTACAGTCTTGGACTGAGCCCCAGTGGCATAAGTGGTTGAGTGCGGGACTCTGGCCCGCTGGCTTGGTGGTTCAAATCCAGCAGTGGCTCTCAGGAGCAGCACTGGGTAGTGTCCACGAACATCAGAGGCAGTGATGCCCACAAAACAACAACAACAACAACAACAACAACAACAACAACAACAGAGTTTTAGACCCTTACTGGGGATCACCATGAGTCAGCATTTACTCAAAGGCAGTGAGTTTAGTTTTTTTAAGGGTCGTAAAGAGGCAACCTTTTACCAGTAGAGATAATGAGAACTTGAAACATTTTTCTAAAAGAACCTAGATGGATTTGATTAAGCTATTAAATTAGTATTTAGGTTCCTTGAAAATAGAGTTAAGGTTAAAAGATGGTAAAAATCAAAGTCAATGCAATTAAATAAACCCGTATTTGCATTTCAGTTCCATCCTCAATGCTGTGAGAGTTTGGAAGTGTATTTAGGCCTCAGTTTCCTCCATTATGTGGATGATAAGGGGGCACTGCACTGCAGGAAGAACACTACATTTAGGGAGACTTGAGATGAACGAAATTGAGGACCATGATATCAGCTAATGGAAAGAAAAGGGGGTATAAAAGGTGAGTTAAAGGATGCATCAATCATTTGCTGTTATTACCTGATTAACTATATAAGCATTAATGAATAAGGGTTTGATGTATTCCAGTTCCCATCAAACAAGGCACCACTAACTCGATTTTAGTCAAAAATATGCTCAAGTAGTTGGAATAGTACCTTAATAATTTACAAAGGTGTTTCATTCATAATATCTGGTTTTACTATCATGGCACTTGCATAGTATGGATTTTACATTTATTCTTATTTTATAGATAAGGAACAAATATATCCAAAAAGAGAGTATATTATAGCCAGTAAATGATAGAACCAAATCTCTGATCCTTATTTCTGATTTTAATTCCTTGGTATTTCCATTACATTATTGTCTTTCTGGAAATTAAGTTGTCTCTAAATGTTGGTCTGTGTAAATCAATTATCATGAAGCACTTGATTGGTTTTTCAATATTGGAAATTGAATTTGACCAATTGACCTTTTCAATCACTTTTGACTCTGAAGCAGTAAACAGGTGAATCCCATAGGATCAAGATGGATTGACACATGGAAGGAACTGAGTCCAGAGATTGTCTTCAGTAGCAAGGTATCTTTTTGGAGATAAGTTGAGAATTGTCTATGTGTTTCAAAATAGCATGCCATGCTTGACTTGTAAAAAAATTAGGCTGGACTAGGATGATGTTATCTAACACAGAGGTACTCAAAGTATGCATTTCTACTCCCAGAAAGATTCACAGTGGGAGCCCTGGTGGCATAGTGGTCTTAAGTTGGGCTGTGATCCACAAGGTCTGAAGTTCAAAACTACCAGTCCCTCTCTGGGAGAAAAACAGTTTTTCTCATCCCATAAACAGTTGCAGTCTCATAAACCCACAGGGACAAATCCACACTGCCCTGTAGAGTAGCTCTGAATACGTATTGGCTTGATGACAGGGAATGGAAAAGGTTTACAATCTCAAAAACTCAAAGGAGAAGTTCTACTCTATCCCAGGGTTGCTGAGTCTGAATTGACTTGATGACAGTGGGATTGTTTGTTGTTTGTTGGTTTTTAGTTTCCATTGGTCTTTCCCTCTATGAACCAAGTCTTCAATCTGATTTAAAAAATAGAAGTCAAAGAATATGCTGCTTGGCTTGTGAATCTAAGTCACAAGAACCCTTGCAGCTTCTGCCTTATTTTTTAGCAAGATAAGCTAAAAAAACACTTACAAAAAATCATAGAAACCTTCATTTATCAAACAAAAACATCAAATTTTGAAGCTAACGTTTTTCAACCTATCCTTAGTCGGTGTCCCTACACTTCTGCAGTAGTGATACCATTCCTCTAATCTTCCCTGGAACAGTCCTGGTGGTTGCGTAGTTGTGCACTGAGCTGTTATTTGAGAGGTCAGCAGTTTGAAACCATCAGTCACTCCATGAGAGAGAGATGAGACTTCCGACTCTGGTAAAGACTTACCGTCTAGGAAACCCACAGGGACCATCCTACCCTGTCCCATAAATTCTCCAATTGGTTAAAATGGATTTGATGGCATTGAGTTTGAAAGTAACCCTTCCACCAAAAAATATGATGTTCTTCTATTAACACTACATAGAAAATGGCAATGGTGGCTCCCTGGGGGAGACAAATCATGTTACTTTGAAATGCTCTTTGAGTTTGGGGAAGAAATGGAAGCCTGAAGGCACAAAATAAAAACTATAGAGTGTATAAGGTAAGGTTTCTCAATGAAATTCTTTGATAGTTACATAATTTCATGTCAACTTGATAAATAGGTGTGTTAGTCTGGGTAGACTAGAGAAACAAATTCAGGGAGAGGTGTATATAAGAAAGAGCTTTATATAAAGAGTCATTGTACATTAAGAAAATATCCCAGCCCAAATCAAGTTCATAAGTCCAATATGAACCCATATGGCTGAGACCAATATATAAAATCCTCTTCAGACTCATGAAACACATGCAATGATGCTGTGTGCAGGAGATCCCAGGCCAGTGGGTGGGGTCTTATGGGTCTAGCGACATTGTAAGCATCTCAGTCCTGGCAGGGATCTGCAAGTGGCTCTTCCAGTTCAGGGCACTAGTCTAGCTCTAAATGTCTTAACAGCAGCAGTCCTTCCCTGGGAGTGAGTGTGTACCTCTCCTTCAGGGAACTATTTACCTCTTTAGTGCCTCCAAATGAAGGCTGCGACATAATTGACAGGTTAAACTCCACCCCTTCATTCTTAAGTCTCAAATTGACCATAGATTATGCAACTATCACAATAAGTATAGAGGTAGAGTCTAGACTGTCAATAAGATAACATCCTGTGATATCTCCTTCTGGGAATGTCCTTCTCATGAGGAGTCTCGAACTCCCTCTTTCTCCCTGGATCTGGGCCATACTCTCTTTCTGCTCCCCCTTCCTGTTGAGGACCCACATTCAGAGTGCTCAAGAAGCCACATGGACACCCAAGCCAGGGCTGAGCTTCCACCGCACTGGATCTACAAGAATTTTTACCCAGCACCCTGTGATCTTTCTGCATTCTACATCATTGCATGTGCTGCATGAATCTGAAGAAGAATGTATGGACTAGTATCAGACATATGGTCTAATATGAAACTTAAGGACTACATCTGGACACGGGAAGCTTTCTCAAAATACAATAACTCTTCCACATAAAGTTCTTTCTATACATATATGAATGTCCCTAGATTTTTTTCTCTAACCAATCAGGTATGACACAAATTCTCATAGGACAACATTTACTACTCTCACAGAATGAACAGATACATTCGTACGATAGGAAAACATGCCTCAACAAAAAATTCTGGGTCTTTTTTACCAGGGATCAAGAAAACCTATCATGAACCCCCCGTTAGAATCCTAAACCACAGTGTACATAAACGAAACATCTAAGCTAATCACTCTGCTTAGAATTTAAGTAGGCCAGTAGATGTCCTTGGAAAGCCTCTATTTTGACTGGACATGGTTCTCTGTGTTGTATTTGTAAATCTGTCTCCTCCATAGTAAATATTCTTCTCAAAATATTGTCTTCATTAACTTCAATCTTGTTTAAAAGACTGTTAGGAAAATAGGCCTTTTGTGTCACTGATCTATGTGCATAGTTGTTGACACTCATAGATTCAAGAGTTTCATGAGGCAGCTATGTTCACTTACAATTGAATATGCTAAGCCACATTAGATCCCAACATCAGTGACTCTAACACAAATGGTAATTCTGTTGTCTTCTTCCCCCAGTTTCTGAGCATCAGTCATAGTTTCTTTGTTCATTGGGATTTACATTGTCCCCCCTCTTGACTGATTTTGATGTCTCCTATGTCTTCTTCAAAATGCTTGATTCATCATAAAAGTTATTATAAATGTGTTGCAAAGCCCTAATCATTACAGAAGATACCCACTTGTTTTATTAAGGCTTTGATCTCAGCACTATCTTTAAGTTATCCCGCCCCCATAACACAAAAAAGTATCTTATCTTTTTTAAGATACCCCTAGCAAAACTAAGACAAGTGCATTAATGAGGGAATTTTCTGCAGGCATGTCTAAACACATTTGGCATAGACTAAAAGCAAGCTTGTACCCAGGAGTCTTTTACTCACCTTCCTATACTTTGGTGGAATGCAGTCACCTATTAGTCTGCAGAGCCTGCCATTCTGTGCGGAAGCCCAGCCCAGTCATCTGCAGAGAGAGAGAATGATGCCCAGTCAAGGGCCAGACTCTCCAGCCACACCAACTGAAGCATCTCACATGACACACAAACACTTTTTTGGGGGGCCCATTCCAGTGGAATCTTTAGAACCTTTCCTTAGCCACCATGTAAAAGCAACAGCATAACATACCCAAAGTGGTAGCTTCTTATTTGAGGCAAATCAACACATAGAAATATGAGAAATAATCCAAAAATATAAATTCACTGCCTTCATTAAGTCTTTGCTAACTCATCATGACACCCCTGTGGCGGTCATGTACTCTGGTGCCAATTTGACTAAGAGTGTGGGGGTGGAATCTGGCCTATCAATCTGGAGATGGCCAGTGGTACCTCTGTGTAGGCATGGCTTTCTCTGAGAATTCTGGGAAGTCTCCTAGTATTTCC